>JAODXP020006442.1:0-55950 GCA_027497455.2 Sardinella longiceps
GCCGCTGCTCACAGCGATAAACCAGCCAGAACCAGAGCCTACATACTCCTTAACCTTGCGGGACCCGAAGCCATAGAGAGGGAGCGATCATTCACCTATGCACCTGCACAAATCGGGGAAAACAACGAGGTGATTAAAGCCGCGGAGTCCAGGGAAGACCCTGAATGCCTAAAACGAAAATTCAAAGAAATATGCAACCCAGAAACAAACGTGATTATGGAGAGACACAACTTCAACACGAGAAATCAAAAGCCTGGCGAGACAATCGAGGCATATGTGAGTACACTAAGAAATCAAGCTAAAAATTGCAGTTTTTGGTCCTTTAGAAGATGAGCTAATTCGAGATAGACTTGTCTGTGGAATTAGCAGTGACAATGTCAGACGCACGTTGCTCAAAGAGACAGACCTCACACTTTCTAAAGCCATTCGTACCTGTCAAATTAGTGAACTCACAGAAAAGCACAGTAAATCCCTCTCTGTACAGAAAACTACAACTGCAAATGTTGACACTGTACAAGTAAGACAAAAAGGATTTAACAAAAAAATTAAACGACCAACAAAACAAGACAATTCATCAATTTCCAGCTGCAGGAACTGCGGTAGCAACCATCAAGGAAAACGTGATCAATGTCCAGCTTTTGGCCAGCAGTGCCATAGCTGTGGCAAACCAAATCACTTCATGAATGTATGCAGATCTGCCAAATCAAACACAGCACGTCAACAGGTACATCATCTGTGTGCCAGAAACAGACTCTGACACTGAAGCCAACAGTGATGACACGTTCACTATTGATGGCTTAACTCTACATGGCAGTCAAGGTGAAATGTGTCAGGAGAAGGAAGGACATTGCTTAGTGCTAGTCAATGGAAAAAACCTCAAGTTAAAAGTTGACACTGGGGCCAAATGCAATGTCATGTCTCTACAGACATATGAACTGATAAAACAAAATGAAGAACTGTGCAGGCCAATCAAGCAGATCAAACTAGTGGCATTTGGTGGATCTCTGATTAAACCAGTCGGTGCAGTGACACTACACTGCAAGCTAAATGAATCACATCACAGCCTGCAATTTCAAGTAGTGAGTGAAAATGTTCAATCTATCCTTGGCCTACAGGACAGCTTAAAAATGAAATTGGTCACCTTTAGCAGTGAGGTATACCACATAGACACTGTCCAGGATGAAACACTGTCCCAGAAAATATTCCAGGAATATGCAGACCTATTCAAAGATGAACTCGGTGACCTCCCCGTGACCTACTCGATGAAAGTGGATCCAAAGGTGACACCAGTAGTCAGCCCTCCACGCCGTGTCCCAGCTGCAATGCAGAAAAAGGTAAAGCAAGAGCTCAAAAGGATGCAAGCTTTAGGGGTAATCGAACCAGTGGACGAGCCCACAGAGTGGGTGTCCAACATGGTGGCCACACATAAGAAGGAGACTGGGGACGTTCGCCTTTGCATAGATCCCAGGAATCTAAACCAGGCCCTAATGCGTCCACACCATCCAATGCGCACAGTAGAAGAAGTGGCTGCCCAGATGTCAGGCGCCACCATCTTCTCTGTCCTGGACGCAAAGAGCTCATTCTGGCAAGTTAGGCTGGATGATGCCTCATCTCTTCGCACCACGTTCACGACTCCTCATGGCAGATTTAAGTTCCTGAAAATGCCATTTGGCATAAGCACAGCCTCAGAAGTCTTCCAAAGGGCTATGGAACAAATCTTTGCAGGATATCCGTGTGCCATCATCGTGGACGACATCATCGTGGGTGGCAAAGGACCTGAGGAACACGAGATAAACCTGAGAAAGGTGATGGATCGTGCTAGACACGTGAAACTCAGACTGAACCCAAACAAGTGCAAGTTTGGTCTGAAGGAGGTGAGCTATGTCGGTCACAGGTTCACAGACCAAGGGTTGAAGGCAGATCCCAAAAAAATCAAAGCGATCAGTGAAATGCCACCTCCAGAGGACAAACCAGCTCTCCAGCGCTTTCTAGGAATGGTCAATTACCTAGGGAAGTTCATTCCAAACTTAAGTGAGCTGACCACACCGCTGCGTCAACTGCTGCACAAGGATGTGGTGTGGAGCTGGACACAACACCAGCAGAACGCATTCAGTGAGCTCAAAGCACGCATCACCAGTCCACCAGTGCTTCACTACTACAATGTGGAAAAGCCGGTAACACTCACCTGTGACGCCTCCCAGCATGGCTTAGGAGCTGCTTGTCTCCAGAATGGCAACCCGGTGGCATATGCATCACGCACTCTGACCGAGACGGAGACAAGATACGCTCAAATAGAGAAAGAAATTACTCGCAGTGGTCTTTGCCTGCTATAGATTCTATGACTATATCTATGGCAAACCGGTCACGATCGAGACAGACCACCAGCCTCTCGTGACCATACACAACAAGCCATTTCACACAGTCCCAGCACGCTTACAGCGTATGATGTTACAGTTGCAGAAGTTCAACCTAACTTTCACTTACAAAAAAGGAAAGCATCTTTATCTGGCTGACACCCTCTCCCGTGCACCACGGCAGACCGCCAGCCCACAAGAGGCAGAACACCCAGGGTTTGAGGTAATGTCACTTCAAATAATATCTCCACGGCGCCTTGAAGAACTACGAGAACATACGGCTTCAGACACACTTCTCCAGACGATCATCAGCTGTATTCGTAGTGGTTGGCCAAGGCGTGTAAGCAGTGTGCCCACTGAGGTGAGACCATTCTTCACCATCCGTGATGAGCTACTCATCGAGAATGGCATTGTCATGAGAGGGAACAGAGCTGTTGTCCCTAACTCCCTGCAGTCCGAATACCTGCGAATGCTACACATGGGACACCCAGGGGTGGAAGCAACAAAGAGAAGGGCAAGGCAAAGTGTCTTCTGGCCATCAGTGAATGGGGACATAGAGACTGCCATTGCAGCATGCAGTGTGTGCAATAGCCTGATGCCCCACCAACAAAAAGAGCCATTGAAACTCCACACAGTCCCTGACCTGCCGTGGTCTGTTGTTGCCTCCGACTTATTTGAATGGAAAAGCCACCACTATCTAGTGCTCGTTGACTCATACTCCGGGTGGTTTGAAATTGACAAGCTCAACAGCCTATCCTCACAAACTGTGATAAATAAACTGAAACGCCACTTCTCTGCCCATGGCATACCACTGAAGCTGTACTCAGACAACGGCACTCGGTACACTAGTCAAGCATTCCATGACTTTGCGGAAGTATGGGGCTTTCAACATGTGACGAGTAGCCCTGAGTATTCGCAGTCTAATGGGCTCAGTGAGAGGGCCGTGAGGAGTGCGAAAAGGCTGCTGGAGACTACAGAAAGGGACGGAACCGATTTCTACCTCAACCTGCTTGGCCTACGGAACACACCTCGTGACAAGATCCTTGGCTCACCTGCGCAAAGACTGTTGTCCCGACGCACTCGCACAACCCTGCCCGTCTGCAAACATCTGCTTGAACCAGCAGCAAAATCCACCACTAAAATCAAGGCACAACTTACAAAGAAGCGCACAGTGCAGAAACATTATTATGACAAGACCAGCAAGCCACTAAACCCTCTAGCACCAAACCAAGTGGTCAGGCTTCAGACGCAGAAAGGGCATGACAAAATGGGAGTAGTGAAGAGGAGATGCGACGAGCCACGCTCATACATCATAGAGTCTGAAGGAAAGGAATACAGACGCAACAGACGCCACATCTTGCCTGTCACGGAGCCACAGCCTCCAAAGACCTCACATACCAATGAACTGGACATGTCACAACACACACCTGATTCAGGGACAAACAAAACACCCCTGTTTGACCCTACTGCACAGTCACTACCAGAACAACGCAACATTGAACCAGAAATGTGTGCAGAAAAGACTCCCACTAAGGTGTCACAGTACATGGAGACACAGGCTGAAAGCCCAATTCAGTCCTCCACTTCTATGTATCTCACCAGGTCTGGTAGAGTCTCCAAGCCAAACAGAAAGTACCTTAGTTAAATGAAATGTAAAGTTATTAATATGAGTTCTGCATTGATCTTTACAGTGTATTGTGTTGCTATGTTGAACTGTCCAGGTTGTGGGTTCAGATGGACACACTCAAGTTTCACACTCATTTTATTTCTTACAAGTGAATTTCTATTTAGTGTTAAGTATTTTCTTAAGCAAGTGATTTTGATCTACCTCTGTTTTAGGGCATGTCTTAAGAGGAAGGATGTAGACAGCTGTGCTGTTAACTGTTGCGATTCAGTTATCGCGTGAGTTGGGGGTGCACTAAGCGGGAACCTCATCATCTACTGATGCCTAGTGCTACCTGTAGCCTATGTTGTCCTGTGAGTTCTAGGCTAATAAAATACACAGATCTAACCTTGTCATCGTTTCATTTGAGTCAACAACAGACCCTGACATTTAAACATGTATTTACTAGTGTGTTTTATTAGTATTTAGTGAATTATAACCTCTTTTTTGTCTTTTTTTTACATATAACATAATACACATAGTTTGTCCATTAAAATAGCTTGTTTTTACCTCGTGAATCAAAGTGAAAGTAAATATGGCTAGTACAGTTCACTGAATGCGTTTTTTCCACTCCTTGATCAGAAGACAAAACATTCTCTCTCTGTTCATCTCCACAGGGGTCAAGAGATTCCTGCATTGATGCCCTTGCTGCTGACTTCCTGTGGGGTGGAATGTTGCAGCTTCAGGTCTCAGGTTGGATGGCTCAGTATCCACTGAGGGAATCCGATTACTCTGAGGGATCTCATGCACGATAGTGATCGAGGGGAAAACTGTGTCTGGCACTTCAGAGTAATCAAAGACTTCTTCCTCCTCACTTTCGTAGGGGTCACTAAGCTGGCCTTCCTCCTCAGACGCTGCACTCTGAACAGGTGGAACTGCATTTCCCTTTTGCTTGTGCCGGGTCACCTCTGCTTCAATGGATGTTGCGAGGAACCCACATGGCAGGAGCAAGTCACGATGCAGCGTCTTGTTGGGGCCTTCAGCGTTGACAGGGGCAACAACATAGACAGGAGAATCATTGATGCGTTTGACTATTTTGTACACAGTCTGGCTCCAACGATCAGCTATCTTGTGTTTTCCCCGCAACCCTACATTCTTGACAAGGACATGGTCTCCTTCCTCTAGGACGGTTTTCTCTTACTTTTATGTCATATCTTTCTTTGTTTTTCAGAGCAACTTTTTCACTATGTTCTATTGCAAGTTTGTAGCTCTCTTGCAAGTTTTCTTTGAGCTGTTTCACATAGTCAGTATGGGTAACTTTGCTCTGGCTCTCTGGATTGAGTCCGAAAGCGACATCAATAGGTAGGCTTGGCTGTCTCCCGAACATAAGCTGATAGGGAGAAAAGCCTGTAGTGTCATTTTTGGTGCAATTGTAGGCGTGCACCAAAGGCTGCACAAAATCGCGCCACTTGACTTTGTTGTCCTCTTCAAGAGTTCCCAGCATCTCCAAAAGTGTTCGGTTAAAGCGTTCCACCGGATTACCGCGTGGGTGATATGGGGTAGTTCTTGTCTTTTTGATATCCAACAGGACACAAAGGTCTTTGATTACTGCAGATTCGAAGTCACGACCTTGGTCGCTATGTAGACGTTCAGGCATGCCATAGTGGACAAAAAAGTTGTTCCATAAAGCTTTGGCTACTGTCTTGGCTTTTTGGTCGGCGGTTGGTATTGCAACAGCGTATTTTGTAAAATGATCGGTGATGACAAGAATGTTCTTTGTCCCACGGCCATCGGGCTCCAAAGACAGATAGTCCATGCAGACTAGTTCAAGTGGTCTGCTAGTCCGGATGTTCACTAGACAGGCGGTTCTCTCAGCTTTTGCTTTGCGGTGAACACATCTCTCGCAGGTTTTCACTTTCTTATCCACTTCTATGGACATCCTTGGCCAATAGAAACGTGTGCGCACAAGGTCTATTGTCCTTTCAAATCCCATATGTCCAACTGAATCATGAAGACCTTGAAGGGCTAATTCACGATACTTCTTGGGGAGAACTAGTTGGAACAATGGTTCGCCTTTACTTATTCTTTTACGGTACAGGACAGCATTGTTAATGACGAGTTGATCCTGTATACGTAGCATTAATTGGACCTCTCTGTCCTCCTTCTGCCTCACACAATATGACAGCCGTTTTCCTGCACGGACAATGTCAATGACTCTGCTGATTACTGGGTCAGCTCTCTGTTCAGCGGCCCATTCCAACTGCGTCATTCTGGGAAGGGTGCTGGATCCTGGAAGTAAATCAGTGTGGGTGAACTCAGGCGGGATAGCACTTGCATCCATGGCAAGGGACTCGACAACAGGCAAGTTGTTACTGCATTCCTCTATATTAGAGGGCTTGTCTAGCTCGTGTCTTTGGCAAACAGCTTTGACTGCTTCTTGTGGAAAAGTAGCATCACTTTCTTCTTTCAGGAAGCTTGTCAAGAACCGCTGCACTCTGTTGTCCTCAGCCTCAGCACTGAAATCTGCCCCTTCAACATCGTGTGGCCGCCTGGATAAACCGTCAGCGTCCTGGTTTCTCTTGCCTGCCCGGTACTGAATGTTAAAATTGAAATTGGACAGGGCTGCAAGCCACCGATGTCCAGCAGCGTCGAGCTTGGCAGATGACAGTACATAAGTCAAGGGATTATTGTCGGTAAGAACGGTAAATTCAGTGCCGTAGAGGTAATCTGATAACTTGTCGGTTATTGCCCACTTAAGAGCAAGAAACTCTAGTTTATGAGTGGGGTATCTTCGCTCACATTTCGACAACCCTCTACTGGCGTAGGCTATGACTTTTGTCTGTCCATCCTGTTGCTGATACAGGGCCGCCCCAAGACCATGAAGGCTGGCGTCAGTGTGTAAAATGTACGGCAATCTTGGATTGGCAAAGCCAAGGATTGGGGCGGTCGTTAATTTCTCAATGAGAGTTCTGAAAGCGTGCTCACACTTGGGTGTCCACTTATCTGCGAAAGGCAATTTAAGGTCAACATTTGAGAAGGACTGGGTCTTGTTCTTTTTCTTTGCAGGGGTGTAGCCTGCAGTCAGATCATTGAGGGGCTTTGCGATTTTCGAAAAGTCTTTGATGAATCTTCTATAATATCCGGTGAACCCGAGAAAGGACTTGAGCTCTCTGATATTGTTAGGCTTGGGCCAAGTTGTGAGTGCTGAAATCTTGTCAGGGTCAGTTTCTACTCCGTTCTCTGAGACAACATGTCCTAAGTACTTTACTGATTTCCTGAAAAAGTGACATTTCTCAGGTGACAACTTGAGCCCGAATTCTTTCAGACGGTTTAAGACTCGCATAAGCCTCTCTTCATGCTGTTCAAGAGTTTCAGAGAAAACAATAAGATCGTCAAGGAAAACAAGAACTTCCTTTAAGTTCAAGGAACTCATGCATTTCTCCATAACTCTTTGAAATGTGCTAGGAGCATTGGTTACTCCTTGTGGCATCCTATTGAATTCCCAGAATCCCATTGGGGTGACGAAAGCTGTTTTTGCTTTATCTTCTTCTTCCATCTCCACTTGGTAGAAGCCGGATTTCAAATCCATTACAGAGAACCATTTGGATCCTGTCAGAGCAGCAAAGGTTTCCTCAATGTTTGGCAAAGCATAAGCATCCTTAATTGTCTGCAAATTCAGTTTTCTGTAATCAACACACAATCGAATTTTGCCGCTTTTCTTCTTTACTATTACAACAGGCGATGCAAATGGACTTTCAGACTCTCTTATGATGTTTGCGTCATACAGCTCTTTCAAGTGGAGTCGGACAGCTTCATAATCAGACGGGTGAATAGGTCTGGCTCTCTGCTTAAAGGGTGTTGGATCAGAAAGGCGAATCTTGTGCTTGACTGCTGTTGTATGTCCATAGTCAAGATCAGCTTTTGCAAAGACTTCAGGAATAGAATTCAACTTCTCCCTAATCCTTTCTTTCCACTCCTCAGAGAGAGGTGAATCACTGAAATCAAAGGCAATCGAGTTTTCAGAAGCCACCGAGAGCTCCAAATGGCAACTGGCTGAAGTACTCGGTGATAACGGCTCTTTTCTCGTAGCTTGAACTTCATCCTTCAGGGAGGTCAGCGGAGAAATGGATAGGGGAGCTGTGAGATCTGCCAAAGTGTAGTGAGCTGGCACTGTAACATCATGTGTGGTTTCATTCTTTACTAAAACAGGCACTTTGAAAGATGTCTGTCTGGGGCTTGACATAATATAACAACAAAGGGTTAGCCCACTCGGTAGTGAACGAGAAGGGAAATCAACTAACAAGGGAGCGTCAGGAAAACTGTTCACTTTTCTTGTGTAGCCATCTAATACCATTTTATGGCCTGGCGGGATAACTACGGCTTCCTTATGTAGGAGTTTGACAACACCCACTCTGTCATTGTCTGTGTTTCGGCTCTTGTACAGGCTGCGCAGGTGTTGGATGAGAACAGCATAAGTGCAGCTGTCTAGAACTGGCCCACTAGCACCTTCATTGAACCCTTCATATAAAACATCCAAAGCGTTAGTGCCAATGAGGACGGAGATGGCGCTGTAATCTGGAACAATGAGAGCTAATGTGGTGACTGTCTTAGCGCTACCAGTAAAATTTTCAGGGAAAGTTATGTCAACTTCAATATAGCCTATGTAAGGCACACGCTGGCCTGCTGCTCCCTCTACTTCGATTATGTTATCTAAGGGGCAAATTGGATGAGAAGGTAAGTAGGTGTCATGAAATGACTGGGAGATTGTTGTCACTTGTGAACCTGAATCAATTAGACAATCATGTTGAATTCCTCCGATGGTGACACTAACCATTGATCTGGATCCAACTAATCCATTCATGAGTTCCTCTCTTGTGGGTGTGAGGGAGCAGCATTTGGCTTTTTGCTTTTCTTTGGGACAAGTGTCTTTTTCACCAGCTCCAGGATGTCCCTCTCCTGGAGCTTCGCTTAGTTTAAATGAGGGCCGTACTTAGCCTCCCACTCGTCCTGCTTTGTCTTCAGCTCTTTGTACTTTAAGTCTACAGCAGCCTTGTTCATGGGGTGCTCACACGCTTTGGCTATGTGGCCATCACCTCCACATCTGAAGCAACAGGCCTGGGCCAAGGCCTAGGTGCTGGATTGCTGTGACGAGGTGACCAGACTTAGGGACTGCAGCCCCCCGGTTTCCTTGCTTTCTAGGTTTCTTTGAGTCAAGCTGCATTTTCAGCTCAGCAACTTGTTTCCTCAGATTCTCAGTCTCTGTAGACGTATGCTTGTAGTATATTGGCGTTGTATTCAGAGAGACAGGACATGTCTGTTACAGCCTGAACATTGATTGAGGACTTTGTTTTGGAAGCCCCCATGTGGCGGTTCATACGGTCAAGTTTGGTGGCTCTCTTGTCTTCCTCTGTCCTTAGCTGCAACAGAAATTCAGCAAAATCAAGGGGCTCTTCAGTTTTCAGCTCTAGCTGAAGGACAAGGTCATGGTCCCAGCAGCCACGCTTGAACTGTTTCATCAAATGGCGGTTGACATGAGACGGCTTAACTCCGCCTCTCTTCACAGCAGTGCTCAACAGCATTTGCAGCCTCTGCAGATAGCTGGAGGACTTTTCACCTGGGTTTTGGTTTGTGTTGAGAAACTTGGCAAATATTTCTTCGCCATCTTCGACGATGCCATAAGCAGACTCTAAAAGCCTCATGTAATCTCTGGGATGGGCAGAGGAACCTAATTGCCTCACAACATCCAAAGCTGGGGGAAGCAAGCTCTCTAAAATTTTTCTTCGCTGCACTTCAACAGAGGTATGATCATGGAACATCAGCTCTACATGCAGCAGCCATGTTTCAAAGTCAGCTTCACCTGGTGGCTTAGGTGATTTTCCGGAAAAGGAGCGCAACCACTTGGACTGATTCTGAGAGTTGGGTGTGCTGTTCTTTATCACGTGTTCAACAACAATGCGTCTTACCTCTGGTGGGTTCAGCATATTCTCATCGAGATCTTCAGCCAAAGTGGGCGTGTCCTTCTGCTTAGTCATAGGTCTGGGTTTACTCTTTAGTCGCTTAGGTGTCTCTAAGTAGGTTTTCTGAGAGCTAGGGGTTTTTCTAGTGCTACGAATGAGGGGAGTCATGCTATGGTCAGAGTCAACGCTACTGTCATCAGAGCTGCTGGAGTCACTAGAGTCTGGAGCGGTCTGCTTGAGCACATCAATGCTATGTAGATGCCAAGTCACAGAGGTGTCACGGATATTCTGTATGACTAGGGGCAACTGGGGTTCGAGCAAGGCATTAACTGCATCTGATTCAAATTCCACAATGGCAAAACATTTGCCCTCTACTGTGCTAGGCACTCTGACAATCTGGGTTAATTTGCCATATTTCTCAAGAGTTTTGTCAATGTCTTCATCAGTGTCACTCACATTAACATCTATCAAGACAACAGACTGCTCTGCCTTAACATTGTATGTCTGTTCGATATCCATGTCTCAAAAATTGAAAAATTTCACTCAATGTAAAAAAAAGACAAAAAAGAGGCTATAATTCACTAAATACTGATAAAACACACTAGTATATGCAAACTTAAATGTCAGGGTCGTGCCTAAAACTCTCCTGGCTGGCTCGCCACAAGATGTAACGCTTCTGAATCAGTATATGAATATAACTACTATATTAACCTGTGTAATAAGCAGTAACACTTCAAAGCTAGGTTCGGCTCAAGGAAGAGAATTGGCAACGACCAGTATTTAGATAAATGGGAAAAGGAATAGTTACATTTATTTAACACTCAGAAGATATTTTGAATTTCAAGCAGTATAACACACAATATCCCTTATAGTCAGTCAGTATGAAAAAATAAGTCAAGTCAGTAAACTCAATGTTCAAGTTCAGTTTCAATGTGTGTTACACTCAAGAAGGAAAAAAATGGAAAAAAGGGAAATGTTCCTTGTACGTACTTTGTATTGTTGAATAAAGCGAATGTAAAAAATAAGCAAGGCCTTTTCAATCACTACCCGGGCAGTGTGTAGGTGGTGTTGGAGATCTCAAGAAAAACATAAACTCTTATCCGTATCCAAAGGAAAAGTATCCAGAATGTGTCCAGTTCACCGGCTGGCAGGTTGATGGCACTGGAGCAGACACACCCTCAATAGAATCGCTGGCTCGCCGTATAACTCTCTCTCTCTCCCTCAACAGTGGTAGAAAATACACAACAAAAAAAACCAATCTGCACACAGCAGTGCAAAATATCCCATTAGTACTATAGGGTTTTGTTATCACTTGATGCTTTAAGCATAATCACTTTTCCTTAAATGTCATTTCTTAACTAAATCATGGGCTGTGCAACTTAGTACCAGTTCAGGAAAATAACTAAGAGCACTATCATTAGTAATACAAGTGAGCAGTAGAAAATGCTGCATTCACAGGGTTAAGAAAATACTTATCTTACAGTTATTAAACCATGAGCAACTAAATCCATGTGCAACATGGTAAAATTATATTCAAAACATCTTAACAGTAGCTCTAAGCATGAAAACATTAGCCTGTTAGGATAACCTCCTAGCTGTTAACACTATAGGCAGCGCTGCGCCATGTTGCTCGTTAAACAAGAACGCACATGGTCGGAAAAGAAAGCACTGTTCTAAATCGCTACGAGAGATTAACACATTAACATTTGCATTTCAATCATCTCCGATTGGTTTTACATTCAAAAGATGTCACATATAACATAATACACATAGTTAGTCCATTAAAATAGTCTGTTTTTACCTCGTGAATCAAAGTGAAAGTAAATATGGCTAATACAGTTCACTGAATGCGTTTTTTCCACTCACCGGAGATTCGACGTTTCAAAGGAGAAAAACACACTTCAGAAGCAATGGACTAAAACAAAAAATGCTCTTTGATATTACAACTACTAATGAAGGTGAAAATTAACTTTTAAGAGTAAGATACTTGTCTTCTGATATGTCAGTCTTCTCTAGTTTTGCTCAAAAAGGGTCTTGCCTACAGCAATGGCATAGCGCCACCTAGAGGGACGGGGGAATATAGAAAAACCATACTAGAAACCCTGTCCATGTTAGATAGGCAAGATCTATAGAAAAACCATACTAGTAACCCTGTTCATGTTAGATAGGCAAGATCTATAGAAAAACCATACTAGTAACCCTGTTCATTTTAAGTGGGTTACAATACCATACCCAAAATGTACATCCATTACTCAGAAAAACCAGGCTTTTAAAATTTCGGTGGAATTCTTGGATTCTCTCATAGACTTCAACGTTACAGAATGAGCTTCTCCACTGCATAAACACTAGTAGCACCCAGAACTACCTTATTTGGCATTAGCCTCATGACTCCAGGAAGTGGGTCCTCGTGATTTATCTCCGTAAAGAAGGATCTCTGCTCACGCTCAAAGAGCTGATTAGAAAGGGGGCCTTCGCCGCAACAATAGTGAATGATACACATGATAACCCCTGCCCCATTTTTTTTTATTGTCACAGAAGATATGCAGGCAAAAGCCAAGACTTTGCATCAGGACAGTCCCTCCTTAGAGCCAGATGACGGGAGGTCTTGAACTAAACTCTCTGGCATCTCCCCTAGAAGAAGACCCAATAGCAATGCAGCACCTGATGCCATCAGTATCAGAAGATACACCAGTGACTGGTGCTGTGTTCACTTCAGCAGACGCTTCAGCATCAGGCTGCCTTCAGAAGATTTATCGGCTCATCGGTGGAAAAATGGCCGATGCCGATAACCATAAAAATGCAGAATATCGGCCGATCCCTACTTCAAAGCCCAACTTGCCTGTTAGAGGAAAGTACATTCTCTTCCCCTGTGCTCCACATACTCTAGCCATTCATTTACACAAAGCCATTCTTGCTCATGTACCAAGTATCCTGTGCTATCAATCCCCTGTGGGAATTTTTCTATAGGCCTACTGTCAATTTTCCACAATTAATTCCTATTATTATTGTCCCCAGATCAGTGGTTCTCAACCGGTGGGGCCCGCCCCTCTGGGGTGGGGTGGGGTGGGGTAGGGGTGACTCTCCCTTGGGAGTGCCAGTAGATAGCCTGATTGCCATCGACTTTCAAAGCTCTACGAGACTTTGGTCTGACCATGCCGTATAACAAGGTTTCTCAAAATGCATGGTTGACCCGCCTCCCTGAAATGCCTCGGTTTGCTACTGGTCGATGTTAAAAAATGCTGTGCCGAAGCCAAACCAATCATACCTCTCTTTCCTCTGACGTATGTGACGCGAAGGGAATTGCTTGAACAGGACTGAGAGCCGTTGGAGCTACTCAAAGTTGATTGGTTCCTGAAAAAGTGGGTGGAGATCCCGCTGTAGCGGGATCAGGGAATGTACTTGAACGAGGTTGTGGCCCTGCTGTGTGTAGCTGAGCCGAAGGCGTTGCGTCACCAGTAGGGCGGAGCCCGGCTAGCCAGTAGTACTAAAATAATAATAAATCCCCATGTTGGAAATGTACACTGTAAAAAATATTATACCAGTTTAACTTAAAAACATAAGTTGATTTGCTGCCTTAAAACTCTGAGTACAATTGAATTGAGTTTTTGAGTTCAGCTCTGGTTAAAAACAACAATCTCTAGTTGATTTAAAGCAGTGGCATATTGTCTCAATTTAAAAATGTAAGTTCAACAAACATACAACGTATTAGTATGCATTCATATGACTTTTACAAGTGAGTGGGTTTAAATTGTTAATGATGGTTAAAAGAAGTCTTGAAATGTCTTTCCTATTAAACATAACATTTAAGTCTTCATTATTTTAACTAAAGAAAATGAATTGAGATGGACACTTGAAGTAAGTTCTTAAGTCGTAGTGTTCTTTATTGCCTATTCATGTACCAACTGTTCAGGCTAATAGGTGTCTCTAAAAAATAGTTAATCAGACAAAAACCAGTAAACTCATAATTAAACTAAACTCACATGAGTACAGTGTTACTGGTTTTGCTAATTATCTGCTGTGAATAAAGTAAACAAACGACAAAAACACACGAAAAACATCAGAGTCCATAGACGCACATTGCTTTTGTACATACTGTAAATAGGTAACTTTATTATTTGAAGTGCTATTTGAACATTAAACATGGCAGTGTCACCGATCCTAAATAAGTTCTTTCTCTCTCTCGCCCCCTCTTCATGCATGCTTACACACAGTAGCCTAAACACACAAGCAGACAGACACGCTGCCCAGCCTATGTAAATAAATGCCAACTAACTTTTGGATGGGATTTGCATCTGAACTCTAAATTCAATTGGTTATGTAGATAGCCTACACATAACTTGCAGAAGTCCTTAGCGACCAAATAACCAGTAGCCTCTAGCCACCTCTGAATTCTACAGGTTTTAATATTTAGGCTACGCTAAGGACTACTGCAAGTTATGTGTAGGCTATCTACATAACCAATTGAATTTAGAGTTCAGATGCAAATCCCATCCAAAAGTCCATTTGCAATACAGAAATATGTTGGCCTATCTAATTTTGACAGACTTTATTATCAGTCCAACTTTTGATTTGTTTTTAATTGATAGTGACATTAAAGTTGCAGTTTAATAGACATCAGGCTGCAGGTAGCTCCTTGCACTTTTCATTTACATTTACTGTACTGTACTGTTTCTGTTTACTGTGAATTTTTACAATTAAACATAGGGTTAATAGATTTAAATTGTGGTTTGTGTCAGTTCTATTTTTACTTTCACACGAATTATCATTTTTACATTTATCGGTTGCACATATCGGTTATCGGCTTCCCAATTTCATAATTATCGATATCGGTATCGGCCTTGAAAAAAACATATCGGTCGATCCCTACTTTGAAGGACTGAGTAAGTAGGGACATGACATGAGTGAAAGGGACAGGCGAGGAGAGAAATGAGAGAATTGAAATCATTGAATAAGATTACTGGAAAAAAACAGAGCAGGATAGGGATCCCTCCGTACAGATGAGAGAAAACATATAGGCCGCGCGCTACATAAGCTCCATGTGCAGGGAAAATCTGAAAACCGATTTTAAGCTATTTTAAGACATAATAAATATTGTCAAATATTATTCAACCTGGACCTAAGCCATTAACTATTGTAACATTATACAGACCTCCAGGGCCATACACTGAATTCTTAACTGAATTCTCTGACTTTATATCCACATTAGTTGTTAAATCAGATACATTAGTCATCTTGGGCGATTTTAATATTCACATGGATGTTGCACACAACAGCCTGACAGCTGTATTCCAATCTCTTATTGAGCACATTGGCTTCTGTCAATATGTACATGCACCTACACATAAAGACAACCACACTATTGACCTTGTACTAACTTATGGTGCTCAAGTAGAACAACTTACAATCGCACCCCAACCAACACTGACTGACCACTACCTTATTACTCTAGAAATACCAGTCGACCATGTAGCGCAAAATGTGACCCACTACTGTACTAAAGGCATAACGCCTAAAACCACTGACGATTTCATTGGAAAAATTCCTGACCTTACACCAACAGGCTATGATAGTCCTATCCCATCACCAACACATATCGACCAATTTACTGATTATGTTATGAACACATTACATTCAACACTTGACTTAATTGCTTAAAAAGAAAACAAGGAAGGTAGAAAAAACTGCCCCTTGGTACACCACACATACACGTACATTAAAACAGGCCGCTCGCAGACTAGAAAGGAAATGGCTCACCACTAAACTCAAAGTATTTCACATTGCCTGGAGAGAGAGCCTGAAAGAATACAAGACTGCACTGAACAATGCTAAAACAGCTTATTATTCCTCGCTTATACATGAACACAAAGACAATCCAAAATTCCTCTTCAACACAATATCACATTTCCCAAAAGGTAAGACTGAAGGAAATCAGTCCATTCCAAATCACCTCAGCAGTGACGACTTCCTGAATTTTTTCAATGATAAAATTGAAACCATACAACTTAAAATTAGCAACATGCCTACAGCCTCTCTACTAACTACTGATAGCTGTAGCCAACCCGTAGCATACCTTGATTCCTTTATGCCTACTGATATATTAGAAATTTCTTCTCTTATTACTAAAGCAAAGGCGTCAACATGCCTACTTGATCCTATTCCTACTCACCTCCTCAAGGCAGCCTTTACACCGCTGGCTGAGACATTACTTGAAATTATCAATAGCTCACTCCTAGCAGAACATGTACCAACAACTTTCAAGACATCAGTCATTAAACCATTGATTAAAAAACCAAACCTTGACCCTGATGTTCTGGCTAATTACAGACCTATATCCAACCTTCCTTTTATATCCAAAATTCGAGAAAAAATTGTGTTCAAACAAATTTGTCGCTTCCTAGACGAAAACAAAATCCAGGAAGTCTTCCAATCAGGATTTAGAGCTAATCACAACACTGAAACAACCTTAGTTAAAGTCTTCAACAACCTCCTTCTTTCCATGGACAATGGTAATATATCCATATTAATTTTACTTGAGCTTAGTGCAGCTTTTGACACTATTGACCACGATATCACACAGACTCCAACATACGATAGGCATTAGAAATTCAGCAATAGCTTGGTTCAAATCCTACCTCACTGATCGATACCAATTTGTACATGCCCACAATGTCTCATCTTATCATGCTAAAGTTAAATATGGCATTCCGCAAGGCTCAGTACTGGGCCCCCTGTTGTTTTCTCTCTATATGCTACCTCTGGGTGAAGTCATTAGGAAACATGGCATTGCATTTCACTCATACGCAGATGATACACAGCTTTATCTCTCTATGAAGCCTAGCGACTGCACTCCGACAACCACACTCAATGCCTGTCTTGAAGACATTAAAGTTTGGATGTCAAAATTTTTATGCATGAACTCAGATAAAACTGAAGTTATGATGATTGCCTCTAAACAATTGAAGGACACCTCACTTCACCATCATAGCTCACTTAGCAGTCCTACACTCTCATTTAGCTCACAAGTGAAAAATCTGGGGGTAATTTTTGATCAAGACCTCTCTCTGAATAGCCATGTAAAGCACATTTCTAAAACATCATTTTTTTCACCTTAGAAACATTGCTAAGATTAGGAAGTTCCTGTCCTTTGAGGATGCTGAAAAACGTATACATGCATTTGTTACCTCCAGACTCGACTACTGCAATGCTCTGTTCTCAGGGTGCAGTAACACCTGCATTAAAAGTCTACAGCTAATCCAAAATGCAGCAGCTAGAACACTCACTAGAACTAAGAAATATGAATATATTTCTCCCATTCTAGCATCTCTACACTGGCTTCCTGTCAAAAGTTGAATTGACTTCAAAATCCTTCTCATGACGTATAAGGCACTTAATGGCTTAGCTCCTGCATATACTACAGATTTACTTGTTCCATACCTTCCAGCAAGACCTCTGAGATCTCAAAATGCTGGTCTCCTTGAAAAAGTGACCATATCTAAAACTACAATTGGGCAAAGAGCTTTTGCCTATCGAGCACCTCTTCTATGGAATTCTATTCCTCCCACATTCTATTCCTCCCTACATTCGCGAAGCAGACACTCTCAATACCTTTAAGTCTAGACTTAAAACCTTCCTTTTTGACATTTCCTCTAATTAGGAGTGGGCCATGGCATATCACCACTCCTCTTGGGCTTTCCTGGGAGGGCTACCTCTGCTGTTTTTCCAAGGCGGCCACTGACCACCCCCTTCTGGGTTGGTGAGATGCCATGTAACATACCTTAGTTATGCCGCGATAGCCTAGTGCTGCCATCTTCTGCACACTTGCCATCCTGTACAACCCTCTTTCTCCTCTCTCTGTCCCTCTCCTAGCTAGATTATATGACACACGTATATCATGAAGTGATATCCTCCTAGACTGGCCTAATCCTGTTGTTTCTGTTTCTTTTTGTTTCTCTTGCCTCCTCTGCCCCGACGCACTGGCTGAGTGATGAACCTCCCGTACCTCCCTGCCACCAACCCTACCCCACTACGGATGCCGACCAACCTCTCCGGAGCCACACACCAGGACCATCCTCCCCTTTTTCTCTGAGGCCCGTGATGGAACTGGCCTGATGGCCCCCTGATGACCACTACCTAAATGGCGACCAACACCCAATGAACTCTAATCCCATTCCAACTACTGACTAATCCCACACTCCAACTACCGACTCAATCCCTTAGCCCTGACTGTCACACAAACTATGTGTATATCATCTCTGACTACATTCAGTACTCATACTGTTGTGTTAACCATGGTCAATCTATGCATCAGACTAAGGGCTGGGCGATATGAGCCAAAACTGATATCCCGATATTTTGGGGCCAAGGGGCGATATACGATATATATATATCGATATTTTAACGACGAAGAGTGAAATGTTTTGTACAGACTCAACACCACAATTATGACAATAACATACAGGCTACCAAGGCAGTCAACAATGACTGACAACGATCCAACAGCTCTGCAACATTTAACATTTATTTATTTATTTATTTTCATTTTCGTCCTGTTCAATACCAATTAAAAAAAAAAAAAATGAAATAGTTGTAGCATGATATTGATATAATTTTTCATTAACATGTTTAAGTAGTGCCATGAGAGATGTTGTCTTGTATGTACCTAGTTCACAAGTTTAAAAAAAAAAAAAAAAAAAAAATTGGGATGGTGGCCCTTTAAATTATAGCCTACTAGGCCTGTATTTTAAAAAGGCTCAATGAAAATATGGCATTATGGTCTAGGCCTATATGAGTAGACCTACATTGCATGAGCATACCTGCCCTGCAAAAAGCTGTCAGTGACGAAGTGATTTTAAGATAAGAGAGAGACAGAGGGTATACGTTCAGATATGCGTCTGCATATCTATAGCCAATGCTATTGCTATAATGACGCTCACAAACATTCTCTCTCTCTGTTTCACCTCTCTCACTCGCGCTGTAATTTTGAAACTGATATTTGCGGGGTATTCAGTTCAAGAGAAGAGATTTCTTAGCGACAACATTAATCATCTAGCTAATTAACAACCTAAATATCGAACATGCGAGTAAACGTCTATGATTGTGTCGGTAAAATATTTGTTTTCACTGACATCGGAGTTACACTAAACTTCGGAGCAACAGCAGAGTAGACGCATACGCCTGTGTGTAAGTGCGTGTGTAGGCATGAGTTAGCAGTAGGCCTACTTCAAGTAGGCTAATAGGCTACAAACACAGGGCATACTGAAAAGTTAGAATGGCGGAAATATAAGCGAGACAATGTTCTTTTTCTTTGATGCAAGATCTGCTTCTTCTACTGTCTCCGCCGTGTTTGAACTGAAAGTGTGCGATTGCAATTTGGCAGCATGTGCATTATGAAAGGGGCGCTGTTGAGCAACGTGAGAGAATTGGCTCTGGCTGCGGCAGTGAACACAATAGAGCGAGTGTATTTTGATAAAATGGTCCAACATTAAGATGACACCGATATGACGATATTATTAAATTACAATCCAATATCAAAAACATATCGTATAGTAGTCGTAATACCGGAATATCGCCCAGCCCTAATCAGACTTTACGGATACTTTATTAGGCCCCAGGCAGGTAGGCTGAGTCCATGAGGCGTGGATCTGCCCAAGGTTTCTTCCAACAAAACAAATTATTTACAAAGCGAAGGGAGTTTTTCCTTGCCCCTGTTTCTCATGGATGCTTCCTGTACTGTCTGTAAAGCGCCGCGAGACAATGTACTGTAATTGAGCGCTCTACAAATAAAATTGAATTGAATGGAATTGAATTGTCCTAGTTTATCATAACGACTTTCAGGTGACCCATTACACACTTAAACTATACATATGATAACATAGGTCAAATATATACTAGGTTGCTCATTAGTAGGTCTCTAAAATTGACATAAGTCAATCCAATTTCATGTATAGGCCACAAGGATAGGCCCGTCAACCCCCAACCACCCCTCCTAACAAAATCATGCTTTTTTGAAAGGTCTCAGTCTGTGGAATACGAGTATGAATGTTAACATTGAAAATTTTGGATGTACTACCTGTTTTAGTCCTGTGAATAGAAAAAAAGAAAACAAAAAAGATGGCGGACGGCGGACGGTAGTGAGTAGGTCCGACCCCCTGGGGGAAAAACTTTTTGACTAAATTCCGAAATCAACATTCAGAAATGAATTAATTGGCTTGTTAATTTAAGTATGCGATTCCGGAACATTACCCTTTCTTCGGGACTTTCTTGCAAGACTGGCGGTTTAATAGACTACTGTTCAAACAATTCCACCTGTACGTGTATGTCTCCCAAGACTCGTTCCAGACCTGAGATGGAAAAGATCCAAGCAACGCTGGACACACTGGTGGCAACAAACGCCACCCTCACCAGTAAAATGGACAAACTTGACG
Source organism: Sardinella longiceps (assembly GCA_027497455.2). Classification (NCBI taxonomy): domain Eukaryota; kingdom Metazoa; phylum Chordata; class Actinopteri; order Clupeiformes; family Clupeidae; genus Sardinella; species Sardinella longiceps. The sequence continues at coordinate 20,339 of JAODXP020006442.1, forward strand.
CTGTTTCTAAAATATTGGACAAACTATATGACTCTGAATTCGATTGGTGCGCGGCTAGACCACACTGAGACCAACCTATTCGAGCAATCTAACAAAGTAGCTGCTCAAGAGCTTAAAATCAAAGATATCCGTGATAAACTACAAGAAGCTATCAACGCCATTGACAAACTGGAAAATCGATCGAGGAGAAGGAATCTCCGTTTCTTAAACCTACCCATCTGCTTAAAAAGGATGTTCTTAAGTTGCAAAATTGCAAAGGCAAGTGCTTCTGCTCTTAATAAAACTAAAGGTGTATTAATCCTTGTTCGACAAAATTTTCGGTAACACTTTGCGGTAAGGGTACATGAATTATCATGAATTCATGCATGATTTCATTCATGATTCATGCATTACTTCATCTCTGAATATCTAATGATTCATCAGGTATTAGCATGAATTCATTGTTTATCATTAATGACCTCCTGCTGAAATAGCAGATGATCTTAAGCATTAATTACTCTGGGTACATCATCATGAGTCATGACTAATTACACATGATCATGATGTTTTTGTTCAAAAGAATTTGATATAATTTGATACAATAAAAGTACTTATTTAGCCTACTTTGGCCTAGTCATACGCCATACGTCAACTCAATTTTACCAATTTAACCATGTCAACACTTTAGTTGAGGGGGCACAAACATGATGAATTCATCATGATCATGCTAATAATCATGACTCATGCTAATTAATCATGACTCATGATGATGTACCCAGAGTAACTAATACTTAAGATCATGTGCTATTTCAGCAGGAGGTCATTAATGACAAACAATGAATTCATGTTAATTCCTGATGACTCATTAGACTTTCAGAGATGAAGTAATGCATGAATCATGAATTTATCATGAATGATTTCATGCATGAATTCATGATAATTCATGTACCCTTACCGCAAAGTGTTACCAAATTTTCTGTTCACCTATGTAGATATGGGTAATGATTCGGATGGCAGAATCACGTTTATGGAAACCATCATAGAAGATAAGAAAATAGCCTTCTTATCTGTATGCGCCCAATAGTTTTGATACTGATTTCTATATGCGCTTGTCTAATATTATGCATGAATTATCTGACTACCGATTGATAGTTGGAGCAGATTTCAATGCGGTTTGGGATCACTCCTTAGATAGGACGGCTGTTACAGAGGGCAGTGATCAGAGGTTAGCGTCTGGTGCACTGAGGAAATGGGCTCAGGATGTCGCATTAATCGATACATGCCGTACTACCAATTAAAATAAACAGGACTTCTCTTTCTACTCTGCGAGACACCATTCGTTTTCAAGAATAGATTTTATTTTTATATCTAAGAACTTCCTTGATAATGTGAGAGCAGATATGCTTCCCTTGGCTTTCTCGGGCCATAAAGCGATCATCTGTCGGGGTAACATTTCGCAGTCTCGGGACCGCGCCCCACGCTGGCGCTTTAATATTTCCTTGGTATATGATGAGAACTTTGTGAATCAGCTTGAAATAGGTCTGAAGGAATTCTTATCTTTTTACGAGCACTCTGTTGAAGATGTCCGTATATTATGGGATTCAGTGAAAGGATACATTCGGAGTAACTGTATATCATTTGCCTCTAATTTAAATAAGACCCGTCAGCGCAGAGTTTCTGAGTTGGAGAGCGATCTGAAACAACTGGAATATGCTATGCACAACACTGTCTCTGTAGATTTAATCACACAACATAAAAAGGTTAAACATGAGCTTGACTCGCTGTATCGACAACGGGCTGACTTTCTTATTCATCGCACACGTCAAAATCATTACTTTGAAGGAGCTCGCCCTAGCAGGTCACTAGCCTTAAGTCTGCGCTCCTGTGAAAGCTTTACGCACATATCATCCATAAAGGCACCAGATGGAACTTTAGTAACAGACCCTAAATTAATTAACTCAACCTTTCGTGCTTTTTATTCTAACCTATACTGTTCTGAGGTTTCCTATGGCCCTATGAAATTTGAAGTATTTGTTAAAGACTTAAATCTTACAAAGCTGTTACCTCAGGAGGCTTCTTTTCTCGATGTGCCAATTACCCTACCAGAACTAGAGACAGCTCTACATAATCTCAATAAAGGTAAATCGCTGGGCTTTGATGGGATTCCACCTGAACTATACTTGAAATTTTGGTCTCAGCTGGGCCCTTTATTATTAAAGATGATAAACCACGCTATTTCAAATGGATCCTTTTCAAGATATGTGAATACTGCTATGATTACACTATTGCATAAAAAGGGGAAAGACCCAAATGACTGTGCAAACTACCGTCCATTATCTCTTCTCAACACCGACAATAAATTGTTTGCAAAAATACTCACATTAAGATTGGAGCCATTTATCAACAAACTTATACATCCTGACCAGACCGGGTTTGTTAAATCGTGTTTATCTGCTGACAACGTCCGTAGATTAATGCATATACTCGAACAATCTGCTGTGGCCCAATTTCCGTACGCAGTGTTATCACTAGACGCAAAAAAAGCATTTGATGTTTTGCAATAGCATTATTTATGGGCTGTCCTTCACCATATGGGTTTTGGTGCTAATTACATTAACATGATAAAAACACTTTATGCTTCTCCTTCTGCTATGGTGATGACAGGAAATATTTGTTCACCTTTATTTCCAGTGGGCCGCAGCTCCAGACAAGGGTGTGTTCTTTCTCCACTTTTGTTTGTTTTATCACTTGAACCCCTGGCCAGGTGGCATTACTACCCCTAAATGATATCACAAGGCAAGCATTATTACCATCTAATGTCCCTGTGGTTGACCAGTTTAAATATTTGGGATTATCCATTTTTCCCTCATTACAAACTACAGTGGCCTATAATTATAATAAGACGCTTAAGCAGGTGGAAAATGATCTAGCGAGATGGATATCCATTCCCAACACATTTAGTGCACGAGTTTCTATTATTGGGGGCCAAGCAGCGTAGCTGCGAAGGCACCCATTGTATTTCTACTGTTTCTTATTATTATTATTCCGGAACCATTGAAGTCTATGGCAGCCCATAGAATCGATTGGTAAAAAGTTGTGAAATTTGGCACACTGATTGGGCACACTGCCCTCATCAAACTCAGCAAATTTCATGCTGCCAGCGCAAACTCTCTAGCACCACCAACAGGTCAAAGTTGGAACTGCATCCATGTTTGTAACTTCTGACCTGTGCAACCGATTTTGACAAGCCTGGCATCATTGGAATCCTTGGATCAAGCCGATTCCAACGCACCCTATGACGTCATTTTCCGCCCGACTAGATTTGCCACCATTTTGAATTTTGTCAAAAGTGAAACTAAAGCTTCAGCAGTCACAAATGTTGTCCAATCTGAACAAATTCGGTGCAGTTTGGCCACAAGGGGGAGCTATAATTAGTAAAAACGTGTTTTGGTTAATAGCTCATGAGGGCTATGGGCTATGACCAAAATTCCACTGTCAGATTGTACTATGGGAAGTCCTATTTGCAGCCAATAAAGTTTCAAAAGCTTTCAGGCCTCTACAGCCTGCCGAATTTGACGGCGAAAGTCGCCAAACAGGAAGTGAGCTCATATCTCGGCAACGCTTTGACGAAACCTCATGAAACTTGGTCAGCTGTTTTCTGGTCCACTCCCGAAAGAACTCACCAAATTTGGTGCAGTTCCACCACTGGGGGCGCTATAATAGGCAAAAAGGTTATTTTAGTTAATATCAGAGTACATTTATGTTGTACATTTATGTCTTCTGACCCATACAACTGATTATTAAATGCCTGGTAGCTTTGGAATCATTGGGCCAAGCTGATTCCAACGAACCCCATGACGTCATATTCCGCTCAAACAGCCTTTCCGCCATTTTGGATTTTGTCGAAAGTGAAACTAAACTGTCACAGGCCGCATATTTTGTTCAATCTTCATGCAACTTGGTACATGGTATCTTCAGACCAAGGTGAACAAAAGTTATTCGTTTGCTTTGTCCATTCGCAACCGTTTGGCCGTAACACTGAGTCAAGCACGGCGGCAAAGCCACCATACCAGAAATGGCCTCATCTCGGTCAAACGTTGGTCTGCTGACATGAAACTGCTTTTGGTGGCTTAGGGCCATCTCGCTGACTTTACTGTACATCCGTCTGCCTTCTTGCAACTCAGTTAGCCTTCAGCTGCTTGGCCCCCTCATTGCTGCTTGCAGCTATATTTAAAATGAATATTCTTCCACGGGTTAACTTCTGCAGTACCATGTTACCCTCAGGTCCCCCTGCTGGTCATTGGGAGAAATTACATCAAGTAGTGCGTAATTATATGTGGAAAGGGAAACGCCCTAGGATAAAAATGTCCACACTGCAAAGACAGAAAATCTCTGGTGATCTTGGGGTCCCAAACTTTGAGCACTATTTCTGGGCCTCAACTCTTCAACGTCTTAGCACCTGGTTTAATACGGGAGCACAAGTGGCTTGGCGTCCATTGGAGGAAAATTTGGTTAAACCACATAGGCTTCAGGATCTAATCCATTCTAATATTCCTCTTAAAATGTGTAGATCCACATTTTTGGCTCTCTAGTCTCACACCTTGTTTCCACGTGGAGAACTGTAGAATCTCATTCCATCACCCACCTGAAATATCACTCTCATCTGCCTTTATTCAATAACTTTGACCTCTGTTTGGGGAGGCACCCAATTACTTTTCCTCAGTGGAGTGATAAAGGGATTAATACCCTTAATAATCTCCGACATTACATCTGATGATAACTCATTAAGATCTTTTCAAGACTTAAAATCCTATTATAATTTACCTGGTACTTCTTTTTTCTTTTAACCTACAAATCCGTAGTGCCCTGCGTGCATATGGGGTTCCCTGGGGAGAAAAACTAGAATGCCATCCAATACAAAAAATTTGTTTATCCACCAAAGGTCTGCTCTCCAATCTCTACATTTACATTGGCAAAGGTGCGGAAAAGCCATTACAAGTTGATACACTTTGGAGTTGTAATCTTTCATTAACACCTTCCACAATCAATTGGACAACAATCTGGTCTAAGACACTATTATCATCACGTAACCCTAACCATCAGATGATTCATTATAACTTTATTCACCGACTTTATACCACTCCTCTTAAATTATTTCATATGAAAAGAAAACCATCACCCACCTGCCAATTGTGCTCCTTAGGAGCTACAGTAACATTTCTGCATATGGTCTGGGATTGCCCTGGGGTAAGATTTTTTTGGGAAATGGTTTCTAAAAAGATATCTTCTATTCTTGACAGTACCATCCCTTGCTCCCCAAGGATTTTGCTACTGAATGACTTTTCTGAGCTAGACATTTCCTTAGTGCATCAACGCTGGTGTCTAGTAGCCCTAACAGCCGCCAAAAAATTCATCGCACAAAGATGGAAAACTCCCCTTGCTTTGTCACATCAACAATGGGTTAATACAGTCATAGACCTGGCTAAACTTGAAAGGTCTGTGGCCAGTATGCAAAGTGCTCAGAGTAACAATATTAATTTGTGGTCAACTTTTATTAGCAGAATGTTGGGATAATGGCTTGTTGCTTTCTCTTCCACCTTCTTATCTTCTTCTACTTCGTGCATCCATTCATCAATTATCCTGAGCTGTTTTTTTCTTTGATAAACTTTTTTCTTTCTGTTTTATATTAGGACGGGGGGGGGGATGAGCTGGAGAATGCGGCCTGTGTGTGCATGTGTGAGTGTGTTTGTGTGTGTGTGTGTATGTGTGGGTGTGTGTATGTGTGGGTGTGTGTGTGAGTGAGTGTGTGTGTGTGTACATGTGTGTGTCATGGGGGGTGAGGGGGGGGGTGTGTGGTATGGATGTTGATTGTAGTCCTTTGTCGTTCAACGTGTCGTGTGTATGTATTTTTTGTTTAATGTAACAATATTCAATAAAAATTTGATCACAAAAAAAAGAAAACAACAAAAAAACGACTTTAAGTTATTTTAACATTGTCCTAATCTATCTTAATAGCTTTTAGATGACCTATTACTCACTCAAACTTCAAATATGATGACATAAGTCAAATATATACTATACTGCTTATTAGTAGATTTCTAAAACTGATATAGGTAAGGCCTTACCATTGATATAATCAGCTCACATCATACATAGCTCACAACCTAGATAGGCCCATCTAGCACCCCTTCTCCTAAGACAACCATGGTTTTTTTAAAGGTCTGGATGTGTAGAATATGAATATAAATTGTTAACATTGAAAACTTTGGGTTACACTTCATGGTGCTAGGATACGGGTACGCTGGCAAGTATGCCGCTCCGTCTGGCTTCTTGTTTTTGTTTAATGTTTTTATATTTTTCGTCTTTTATGTTTTGTTTGTTCAGTTTTGTGTATGACTACGGTCTTCCTTTGCGTATTCGGCACGCATAGATGACTTTTCATGAGTTGTTTTTTTGTCTTTGTCTAGATATGTGTTTATTTATTTTTAAGTGGCCGCGACGTTTGGTTGATAACATCGTATCGTAGCAAGACACTGGGCGGGCTAAGCTAGCTCCTTCATGAACGAGTTGCACTTCAGCGCCTGGTCCAAGTAGCCTAAAACCCTCGAGGATGCTGCTACACTGACCTGGATAAGCAAGTCTCCACCCTGAATGGACTGCTCAGGACAAGTTGCCATGAGAGTTGCCTCCTTCGAGCTGATCTACAACATCTAGACTTCTAGCTACAACTCCATTCCAGCAGTGCGTTCTGCGCAGCCAGCGGTGGAAGTTCCAACGACTTCAATCCGGACTGTGCACACTTTCCCCGAGTTTTGCAGGCGGCCCTGCCTCTGATATCAGGCTGGCGCTGCACAACATGTCAGGAGTGAGTTACCAACATGCCCATATGCAACATGCAACCAATTGAACTCTGATGGGCCTATATTATAAGCTTAGGCTACTTCTTTGTTTTTCTTTACTGTCATTACGTTCTGTTATGTGTTTTTTTCTTCTTTAAGCGCTTTGTGTTGTACACTGTGTACTAAAAATGCGCTGTATAAATAAAACTACCTTACCTTACCTTACCTATGTTTTAGCCCTCCACATAGGGAAACCCTAAAAACCGATTTAAGCTATTTTAACACATGAAGATTGTCCTAGTCAATCATGTCATAACAGCTTTTAGGAGACCCATAGCACACTTCAACTACACATATGAGGATATATTTTGAATATCTACCAGTAGGCCTCTAAAACTGACATAAGTAAAGCTTTATATTGATACAGTGAGCTCATTTCATAGGAAATGAATGCCTTCAAAAGAATTCAAATGAGCCATTTGAATCTAGATTTAAACAAATAATCTATGCCCACCACTAATAAATTGATTTTCATCTTAAACATTCTCTGTTTAGTCTGATCTTATAATGATGCATTGTGCATTGTACCTCAGATTGGATCTAACTTCAAAGAGTAAGTAAGGTGAGAGACTGCAACGCCATCATTCTCACAGAGACTTGGCTCAACCACGCTGTTCCCGACCATGCTATCCAGGTAGACGGTTTTACATCTTTACGGGCAGACAGAAGTCAAGCTCTCAGTGGTAAATCACGAGGAGGTGGTGTGTGCATTTTCATCAACAACAACTGGTGCACTAATGTTAAAGTCATCTCAAGCCACTGTTCGGAGGACATAGAGTTCTTAACAATCAAATGCCGACCGACGTACTTGCCGAGAGAATTCACTGCCGTCACTATAACAGCTGTGTATGTGCCGCCTAGCGCGAACACAAAGGATGCACTCTCAACATTGTATCAGTCGGTCAGCGCGATGCAAGACGCAAATCCGGATGCTGTTAACATAATCGCGGGCGATTTCAACCAAGCCAAATTGAAAACAGTACTCCCCCAATATCACAAGAATTTGAACTTTGCTACCAGAGGAAAAAACACCTTGGATCAAGTGTTTACCAACGTCAAACAAGCCTACAAAGCCGCGCCCCACCCCCACCTAGTTCGCTTTGACTTTGACTTTGACTTTTGATTGTGGGTAATGGTGCCTAGTATATGAACTGGCCAGTTTTATATTGCTAAAGAGAGGGGTAAACAGCTTGAGGCTGTAGCAGACACTTTATGGACATAATTCACCATACAGTTATTGGGTAACACTTTATTTTAGGATCACATATTAGCCCCTAATACATACCTAATCAATGGCTGTATTAGTGAATTGTAAGGCATGTGTTACAGCAACATCAATCATTTGTTAGGTATGAATTCAGATATTTCTTGTCCATGATGAATTAGGCCTTTGTTCTTGAAATGATCTTAAAGCAATTTACCGGAGTAAGTTTAAGCATAGTCCTGCTGCACGAGCCTTCTAACAGCAATATATTTCGCATGAAATGAAAGATTTTCGAACAGCACAGACCTAACGTGAAACACTTTACATTGAGTCAATGTAACCTCAGATCTTACTTTCGGTTTCCAACAGTCAGGTCCCATTGATTCAGTGTAAAGTGCCTGTTCGCTTCTGCGTTCGCGTTCGGTCTGTGCTGTACCAAATTATTTTGTTCCACTCGCTAACTAGCGCATTTGGCAAGCTCTTTCAACAGGGCTGTGTTTGAATTCACTCCAGTACTCTCCTTTAATAAGGACCTAGTGGGCCTTGATTTCGAGTTACTAATAAGTAGTAAGTGCCAGAAGAGAACATGTATAACTTCCTAGTATACTGTCTGAATAACTCCCTAATAGTTGGAGAACAGTTGTAGAATAAGCAAGCATATGCAACACGGGCAGTGAAATATAGCACTGAGGTGTAGCTGCATGCTTACATATTCCACAACAGTTCTCCCACTATAAAGGATTAATTGAGAGATTATACTAGGAGTTTATACATACACTCTTCTGGCAGTTACAACTCATTAGTAAGTAGAGATCAAGGCCTATTAAGGTTATATAAAGAATAAAGGCCTAATTCATCATGAATAAGAAATTTGTGAATACATACCTGACAAATTACTGCTTGCTTATTGCTATTACTGTCTACTGTTAATGTTATTCCTTATCATGCTTGATATCTTGATATCAATAGCACTTTATGTCCTAGTGAGTTGTGATGTCTTAAATACAGTATATATGAAGTGTCCTCCTTTTAAGGCACCAACGCCAGTCTGAGGTTCAAATAGCCTTAAAGTTCTTTACTGCGAACGTAAATAAAGCAGGGGTCCTACAATCAGTTCGTTCCATATCAAAATAACCAAATGGCTCCTACAATATATCTTAGTTATACGTTACATTTTTAACTTGTTGAACATTTGGAGTTTAGATAAACACAATTTCAGTCTGCTTGCAATGTACTGTTGCAGAGTTTGATTGACAATAAAGTTCGCTGACTTTGTATTGCTGGAATGTGTAGACACAACTTGTTAACAGACCTAGTGTTTTCATCACTGGTTTGATATGATAGAAGTTTACCAAGCAATGCTTTAGCAATAAAAATGAGAATATGACCTTGCTTCCTAACAAAGAGGTCCATTTGACCCTTTCATATAAATTGCAATGATGTGTTCTTGATTTTGCACCCATCACAAAACGTAATGCTGCAATCTACATTGTGTGAGACATTCTGTAAGACAGAGAGGGTTATCAAATTCTCAATGGCAAAAATGACTGGCAAAAACACTTCCGGCTCCAGGCTTTTCCAGTCACAAAGTTGAACAAAGAACAAAACACGCATGCACAAAGAACAAAAAATGTGCATGCGTGCAAACCTACCCAATGATGTTTAACAGTAATTTGTTATTTTAATTTTTTTAATTGAACTACTTTAAATGTATCTAATAGCCTGGGAGTTCCCATGCTCCTTTGCACGCTTATTTCATTCCACTCTGCAAAGCAGCATGGTGACCATGGCCGTTTTTCTCACTTACTTTCGGTATCCAATCGCAGAACAAAAAGGGATTTGTACGGCCCTCGATTGCATTTTACGTCACGTGGTGGCTCTGGTATTGGCTCCGAGGTATGTACAGACGCTATGATAGACATTCTTAGCTCCCAATAAATGGCTCTGGACAATCGTAAACGATGCTTCCGCTACGAGAAATGCAATAGGTAGGTCCCCAGACTAAATATCACTTGTGATTTTAGTTTGGCATTCGCCAGGCTACGTATCTAAACTAAAAGGCAACAAAAAATGAGCTTCACGTCATTGTATGTGTGTCTATATATGAAACACACACAGAGAGAAAGGAGCATATAGGACAAAGATCGGAGATACAGTATACTGTAGCTTTATTGCCCTCACCTGGTGATGACCTGAGAGTGTCTCTCTGCTTCTTCACCTTCATCTTCCTCTCCTCTGCTCTTCTCTTTTCTGATTTAGCCAAAGTTGTGTGGTCAATTTCAAAGTAACTGCCTCGAGTTACTGTAAAACGAAATCAAAATGTAAAAAAGCCTGTTGATTTTAGACAGAATGTAATTTTTTTTCCATGAAAGTGATAAATACCTCCAGCCTTCAGAGACCCCCAGCCCACATGTATGCAGGTCATCGATTTTTACTACACTTTCTAGCATCATACACTCAATAATGAGCTCTAATCTTTTATGTAAGGAATAATGGCCAACAAGGTTTGCTGTTACACAGAAATAATAAACAAGGCGGAGGCTAAAAGAATCCTGAAGGCGTGTAACAGCACACCACAAAGCTTATCACCTGCTTGCAACTCGCACGTAACGGCTGATTACGTTGGTGTTGACAAGTTCAACTGCCAATGGTTGTTCAAGACAACGATTATTGTAGCGTAATAAAATTCTTATGCAGGTTTACTTGGATTTTTATTATTATTAGTGCTGTCAAGCGACTAAAATATTTAATTGCGATTAATCACATTAATACCATAGTTAACTCACAATTAATCATGATTAATCACATTTTTTTTCTATTCTAAATGTCCCTTGATTTTTTTGTCCCATATTTTTTTTATTCATTTTCATTTTAATGCTGTTATCAACATGGATGGGTGGGGGTGAATAACAACTCAAAGTAAAAGAAAACCTAGTTACAGCATGATATTGCAACAATTTTTGCTATCAGACATGTAACATCCTCAAATACTGCCAGAGAGATGTTTGTCTTTTATGTAGCTAGTTCACAAGTTTACAAAAAATAAATAAATAAATAAAATGGATGATGGCCCTTTAAATAAAACTTGCCCTGTATTTTTAAACAGGCTATTAAAACAATGAATATGGAATTATGGTCATGAGTAAACCTACAATGCATGAGCATACTGTAATAACCTGCAAGTTTGAGTGATAATTAGGTTTTGTTTTCTGTTAAGCTTCCTACCCAGCAAACACGGAACGTTATGGGAACTTTAACTAACGTTCCCTCCTGGTTCTCCTATGGTTATTGTAAGAACGTTATCATATTTTGGTTCGGAGAACGTTATAACTCTAACGTTACAGTGTGGTTACTTTGTGAACGTCCGAAAGCGTTCCCTTGTGGTTATTTTTTTAATTATATTAAAACCTATGACAATCTAACTTCAAGAAAGGGGTCATTCTCAAGATGCGGTCCAAGATAGTTGGAAGAAGGCAATTATGAATACTACTAAGTTTACAAAGATATTGGTGTTTAAACAAATTGATAAATAAAAAGGTTTTTCAACTAATGTTGATACCTCCAGGTGTCATTAATATGTTAAAAATATAACTAAATGCATCATTTTCAAAATGGCGTCCAAGATAGGCAGAAGATGCTAATTCTGGCTATATCTTGAACACTATTTAGTTTACAAATATGCTGTTTACAAATATGCACATTTCTGATTTTGGTATTTCTACAAGTCCTTAGTAACATATTAAAAATCCAGCAAAACTTCAGCCTCAGGAAAGGGACCATTTTCAAGATGGCGCCCAATGTGGTGATAGGAAGCTAATTCTGGCAATATCTTGAACTCCATTTAGCTTAGGAAAATGTTGTTGGTGTTTAATCAGATTTAGAGGTCATTGATGTGTAGTTCACTACATATCATTCTATCATTAAGAAAAAACCTGTTATTTCAACTCAAATTCAACCCTTTATGCTGGACAATACTTGAGATTCAAGGCCCTGGCGGGCATCTTGAAAATAACCACTTTCCCAAGGTCAGATTTTCTTAGATTTTTAGTATGTCATTTAGCATGTCCAATAGTATAAGAATCCATAAAAAAACCTTTTGTATCCATTTTTTTGGGGTTGACCCACATATTGACCCGTCTATAAATTGTATTTACATTACAATCTGATAGATATTATGTGTAAATATCATTAAACAACTTGATTTTGACTGTTAATGATAATAGATTTAGGCCATCTTAATTTTATGACTCGCAATTAGTGATGTATCAGAGCTAAGTTTTTTTTTCTCCCCCTCAATGTAAGTAATGCCATGGTCCAGCGGTAACGCACCTGCCTGTAGTGCGGGAGATCGGGGTTCGAGTCCTGGTCGATTCATGTTTTAATATTGGGTTTATTATTAATATTTTTCTCACAAAATGTCACGTTAGGATAACGTTGTGGGAACGTTCGCCTAACCAGAAATGCAAACCAACAGCTAACGTTCTAGTTGCGTTTAAAAAACTTTCCTGGTGCCCCTTCACACAACCAAAGCTACTTTCAGGGAACGTTACCCGACATACCCGACAGACGCGTTTAACGCGTTAAACTGACAGCACTAATTATTATAGTTGGTACTATACAGTTCTGTGGGAGATGGTTTGTAACCATATGTCATAATTCAGTATCTTTGTATTAATATGTCGAAAAAATAGTTCCAGAATGTTCATAATACTGCTTAAAACGTTACGCTACAATAATTTAGTATAGCACATAGCAAGCCATTCTGAAGTAGACATGTGTTGTCTGTCTTCAGCTTTTGAGTGGCCTTTTGGACGATAAATGTGCTATACACAAATAGAATTTACTTTACACTCCATCATGGACTTTCTGTCGCTCTGATTGGTTGAAGCGCCAGAGGCAACTCAACACTGTTTAACCCGCCCACACTGCCAATCGTGTTGCCCCAGACCACCCCACACCACCCACTCACTTCAGATGCTATAACACACATATCAATATGATAGCCCTATAGGCACCCCCCCCCCCCCCCCAGCTGTGCAGGGTTGGCTTGCCAGGCTAGTATCAGTGAATATTTAGGCTACCAAAGCTAATAGTTTTGATTTACCTGATCTTGGATTGGCCTTCATCTTCACTTGCAGAGGTTCACTTCTGTGGTCACTCCCAAACAAGCTAATATTAGATAGTGATTAGAAAATAAACATAAGTCAAACTTACATACACTTAGACTGTAGTCGTGGACAAATATAGGCTAAAGTGTGTACATGTCTAAGCTCTTGATATTTTAAAGAGTAGCTCTGATCAACCCAAACCTATAACCTGCTGTAAGGTAGGAATACAGTGTACTCCATAATTATTGACACCCCTGGTAAAGATGATGAAAGCACAATAAAAAGATATCTTTTCAGAATTTATGTCCATCTCACAATTAAATTCCCACCTTTAAGAGAAAGACATTTATTTGGAGAAAACATAATGAATCAAATATAAATAAATATTTTTCACAAAAACACATCTGCCACAATTATTGGCACCCCTAGAAAAATTGTCAAAAAATAATGTAAATACATAATTTTCAACTCATATTCTACTTTTTAAAGTTAAAGTCTTTTCAAAGAGTATGTGGACTTGCAAGTAGTATTCCATGACTTCATGGTTCACAATGATATACACATTTAAATGAAACACGGGTAAAATGTCTTAGTGATTTTTCAACATGGGAAAGACCACATATTTTGAATGCCTTAAAGAAAGTGTGCTCACTTCAGTAAGAGAGAGAAATGGAATAAAAAAATTTAACATGCTTGAAAATGCCTCATTTTAAAACAATAATTCAACAATAATAGACATCCAGTCTACTGAAACTATTACAAATTTCCCTAGATAAAGACCCATTCTTATCTTACCCCCACACAAGGTGAGTAGGCTGGTAATAGAGGCTAACAGTTCCCTAAGAACCACTGTTGGAGACAGTGCTAAAAACGTAGCATCTTGATATCACCAAGTCTTCAAAGAAAATCGGAAATTAGTTCCTTATTAGTAGATCTATTCAAAAAAGCAGACCAGTAAACATCTTCTTTTGTCTTCTTTTCCACTTCTCAATGAGAACTCTATTATCAGCTGTCTTCAAAAAAAGGAAGGGAAATATTCTCTTCATATTTTACCAAGCAAAAAACTCATCATGCAATGCCTACAATGCATGAGCATTCTTTAGGCTCAAATGCTTTATTTATTTCCAATCGCCCTAGGAAACTAATTTTACTAACAAGGTGATTTGATGATGACAGAGACAAAGGCCGTCTGTACAGGTATGTACAGCATCTTCATAAATACTACTCGGGAACTCTCTCTCCATTGCGCCTCTGTCTCACTACCTCTAATTTGCGGAAGACGAATTTCTCTCGACTCGCGGGAGATCTTATATCACTCGCGGATGTATGTGAGCCACTATAAAAATCCGGTAGACTCCTAGATGCTCCGGGAGGCTTGGGATGTCTGCACTGTATGCATGATAATGAGCCATATAAAATAGGCTAGCAGCTGCTTTCCAAAAACAGTGGAAGTCATAGGTATCTATCTTTACAACTAGGCTACTAGTCCATTTCTCCTAGGGTTTAGACACATTTTCAATGCAATAATTAATCGTAAATATCAGTGAATTTACGTGTCGGAGGTCGGGCCCCCGTCGGGCCATGTCTCACTCAGGGCTCTAGACTAACTTTTTGCACTGGTTGCACTGGTGCGCCCAACTTTTTTCTTGGGTGCACCAGGACAAAAGTTAGGTGCACCCAAATTTTCGAGCACTCCATCGCAGTTTGCAAGGTTTTAAAATGGTTATTGTTGCTGATGTTGTTGTTTTTGTTGTTATTATTGTTATAATAATGTCTGTCAAAGGTTGTAGGAAGTGGTAGACCTTTTACAGTAACCACTTTAAATGTGGGCCCACCTGTCTGCACCCATCTCTATGCTCAAAAGGGAAATAACCCAAAAAGAGAGATTATTGCTATAATTTATCTACTGCTGCCATTAAATCATGGGCAGAAATCATATACCTATCGTTTTTGTATAATATGAACAGAATAACAATTAAATAAATCAAATGTTTTTTGTAATTTTTTTTTTTTTTTATGCTGTTGCCCCTTTAAGGAAAAAGTCTACTCGCCTGTCTCTTAGATTCGTTGGGGTGAGAGAAAGGAAACTTAGATCCTGCCTATCTACTGAACATAGCGTAGACACCTGTAGACACCTGAACTGTTTGAAATTGATAGTGCTGAAATTAAATACAAAGACCTACGTTTGCTAAACCGGCAAATCTTTTGAAAGGCCATGTCGCGGTTCCGCGGTAAAATTCGCGAAATTGATTGGCGAGGAGAAAATAGCCTAGTCAATTATAAATGTTGATGTCGAGAGAGAGAGTGAGTTAGTTTTCATGGTCAGCCAACCAATAGGGATGAAAAAACGGGACAGTGGCTACTTTATAAGAAATAAATCATAGGCTAACAGCAACTCAGCTGCAACTGGCAGGGTGTTCTGTTTTTATTTCCCCGGACCTCTGCCACCCGTACGGGAGGGGTCTGTACTCGGTAATCATCAATATGGCAAATGAACTATTACCAGCAATCGCCTTTCAGCACTCTTTACAGTAGATGCAGTGCATCACATGTTTTGCCCTAGTCATATGTTATCGTATCATAACACACTGCCTTCTCTCGTCTAGTTAAGTAGCTACCTAGCTACCTGGTAGGTAAGACACGCACTCACATGCGTGTGTGCACACACACGCACACACACACTGAACTACGGCCAACCAGATGAAGGTTCCGCCTTTTTATAATTCTGATTTAGACCATGATGTGGCGCCCAGGCAGAGCCCAAATACACTTTTGGAGTTGTATTTTTCCCCGAAAGGCTGGTTGCACCGGTGCGACCTTCGTTTTTTTTAGTCGCACAACTGAAAAATTAAGTCGCATGTGCGACCAAATTGGTCGCACTCTAGAGCCCTGTCACTCCAAGCAATTTTGAAAAGTTGGCAACCCTGAATAGGCCCACCTGCTCGACTGTCTCTGCTGCTCCGAAGCCTGAGGAGCCTATAGATAATTCCGATGTCAGTGAAAAATATTTTACCGGCGCAATCGTAAACGTTCACTCCCATGTTCACATATTTAGGTTGTTAATTAGCTAGAGGCTTATTGTTGTAACTCAGAAATCTCCTCTCTTGAACTGAATACCCCGCAAATAGGCTATATCAGTTCAAAAATTGCAGCGCAAGTGAGAGAGGTGAAACGGCTTGGAGCGCAACTGAGCGAGAGAATGTTTGTGAGCGTCATTATTTAGATAGCTTTGTGCAGACGAGACGCATAGTTTCTTTTGAACATATGACCTCGTCACTAAAATGAGAGCTTCTTGCAGAGCAATTGGCAATACGGCAAGCATGATCACCACAGCATTTATATTTAGATTTGGTGATCGTAAGCAACAACTGCTCTGTGGATCTAAGGGTTCGTGAAGGTGTGTACCTATGCAGAAGATCAGAAAGATAAGAAGGGGCTTTACCATTTAAAGATTTAAAAGTTAAAAGTAAGATTTTATAATCAATTCTGTATTGCACAGGAAGCCAATGAAGGGACGCTAGGATAGGGGAGATGTGTTCTCTCTTGCATGTGCCTGTCAAAAGGCGGGCAGCAGCATTCTGAACTAATTGTAGGCGTGAAAGAGAGCTCTGATTAAGGCCTACATAGAGAGAGTTACAATAATCTAATCTAGAGGTAATGAATGCATGGATCACTTTTTCAAAATCATTAA
Source organism: Sardinella longiceps (assembly GCA_027497455.2). Classification (NCBI taxonomy): domain Eukaryota; kingdom Metazoa; phylum Chordata; class Actinopteri; order Clupeiformes; family Clupeidae; genus Sardinella; species Sardinella longiceps. Next base: position 37,220 of record JAODXP020006442.1, read on the forward strand.
TGGAAAGAAAGGGCTTGACTTTAGTTAAAAGTCTCAGCTGAAAGAAGCTAGATTTAACTACAGAGTTAATCTGTTTGTCAAATGTTAATTCCCTATCCATAATCATGCCCAAATTCTTCACACTAGGTTTTACATAAGGACTCAAGGAGCATAGGTCTATAGTGAAAGCATTACAAGCGCCCATAGGTCCAACTAATAAGACTTCAGTCTTGTTTTCATTCAAATTTAAGAAATTCAAGGCCATCCAAGCTTTGATGTCCTCTAGACAATCTAAAAGTGATTTCAATGCAGTGATATCAGTGCGTTTTAAAGGAAGATAGATCTGTGTGTCGTCAGCGTAGCAGTGGAATGAAATCCCGTATTTCCTAAGGATAGATCCTAAAGGAAGCAAGTAGAGGGCAAATAAGATCGGAGCTAAAATAGATCCCTGGGGAACTCCACAGTGGAGAGGTGCTGAAGACGATTCAAAATCTCCAGGGCTGACAGAAAAACTTCTACCAGACAAGTAAGATCTGAATCACTCCAGAGCAACACCATTGATACCAGCACAGTGATGAAGACGGTTGAGGAGGATATTATGATCAACTGTGTCAAAAGCAGCTGTGAGGTCAAGGAGGATAAGAATAACTGAATCACCAGCATCAGTCGCTAGGAGAACATCATTATAAACTTTGAGTAGTGCTGTTTCTGTGCTATGGAGGGCTTTAAAGCCTGATTGAAACACCTCAAAAATGTTATGAGTATCGAGTATCTAGGTGAGACTGTAGTTGAGATAAAAACTACTTTTTCCAAAACTTTATAAAGTTGGAAGTTTGGAAATGGATCTGTAATTAGAGAGAACAGAGGTGTCTAGGTTTGCCTTTTTAATCAGAGGCTTTACTATGACATGCTTTAACACACCGGGTACAGTGCCTGTGGAGAGACTGCTATTAATTATGGTCAAAATATAAGGACCAGTAGTCTCAAAAGTTTCTTTAAAAAGTCTAGAGGGAATAAAATCTGAAGGATAGGTAGGGAATTTCATATGGCTAATGACATTTTCCAACTCAGAGAGTGAGATGGGCTCAAAATGGGAGAGAGCAGCAGGGCAAGTGAAAGGTGTTGAGGGATCAAAGGCTGGTTTAGAAATAGATGATCTGATAGAGAGGATTTTGTCAACAAAGAAGTTAAGGAAGTTATTGCATGTGTCAGGAGAAAAACTAAGACAAGTAGGTTGAGGGGTATTTAAAACAGAGTTGACAGTTCTAAAGACTACTTGGGGTTTATGTATTTTTTGAGACAATTTTGAGATATTTAGGCCCAGTCCCATTTCTATCACTTTACTATCACTTCCCCTCGATTTTGGTCCTAACACTCGGTTTGCGCGTTCATGTGTAAGTGTAGGGTGTCCCAATACTTTCGGGACCGAGGGATAGTGGCTTTCAGCCCTTCAAATCGCCCCTTCAAACGGAGGGAGGTCGGGTGCAGACTTCAAACGAAGTGAAGTTGAAGTGAAGATGAAATTACCCACGATTCTTTGCGAACTGCGTGTCGGTACCCGATCTGTGTCCGACTGCCTGAGCTGTGTCCCGTTCTCTCAGCTCTGGATAAGAACTTCAGAAATATAGCTACTATTGCAATTAAGCATGTATATATATTTTTTGATGTTGGGATAACTTAGTTTGATGTAAATTCAGTTGAATTCCGCACTGGTGTGTTAAAACATGACTATTAGAAAGATCGATATTTTTCAAAGTGCGCAAATCTTTCACCAGAATTACCAGAGCCTCTCATGTGGGTGATGATAATTGTCGATGACGGCTTTTGAACAGTTTACCCCGGTTAAGAGCCTTATATCCGTTCAGTCTTAACGATAGACGCATGAAACAGGTGAAGACGTTTTATGCGAAGTGCTGTCCCATTTATTAGGGGAAGATCTGCACTTCTCACTACTAGAGTTTAGATTTGCTGCCCGAGCCCGGCCCGAGCCCTACCCGAACTTGGGCCGGGCTCGGGCTGACATTTGCCGTCACTCTATCGGGCTCGGGCCGGGCCGGGCTCATGATCAATGTTCCATAAATAGGCCTATGCTTTATAGGCCTATATGTTTTTTTTATTTATTTATTTAGCCTATGACGCTATATGGTGTGACACCCAGTCCAGTGGAAAGCATAAGGAAACATCAAGTTTGTTTGTCAGTAAAATCGTGCTTCTTTCGCGTGGGAACCGAAAGTGAAAGTGGATACATTTGGAGAAATTACGGTGTTTCTGAATACAATAAAGGTAAACGTTGCAGCGCACAACGCATTATAACCTCTGTCTAGAAAACTTCTGGTTATTAATTTTTTTTTTCGTGGATTTGCCAGCATGACAGTCTAATGAATGAATGAGTAGCCTATCTAATCTCAGTGAATGAGAGGTGCGCAGAGCTGTGTGTCAGCACAAGGTATGACAGAAAGACGTGGACCTCAACACAGACATGAAGTCTTGTCAACAGGCAATATGCTTCAAGAATATGCTGAACAAATGTCTGTAAATCAATCCGGAATTGTTGTTGATAATGCAGTTACAAAAGTAGGCCATTATTAGGGCTATTTAACATGTCGGGTTTAAATCGGTCTCGGGCTCATTATCACACGTTATCTCTCGGGTCGGGCCGGGCTTGGGCAGAAAATGATCGGTCTTCGGTAGGGTCGGGCTCAATTTTTTGGGCCCGATCTAAGCTCTACTCACTACACAATCGAGGGGTGTCTCACCTTGGAGGGAACTCGAAAACGAGTGCTAGTGTTAGGGAATAGAAATGGGATTGGGCCTTAGTTTTCTCAAGCTTAACTGTTGTCTGATATTTGCACCAGGTATCTTTTAGAATTTTTGTACAAAAAGCTTCAGTTTTGTGCCGTTTTTGAATGTTATAAACTGTCTAACCGAGAGAAGGGGAAGGGTTAATATAGAGTACCTAAGGAAATCACCCATAAAGGTGAGGAATGGAAAAAAAAAACTCAGAGAATCATCCCTCCAGCCTCAATTGTCGGCAAATCTTTCCGCTCTTGAGAAAATTCTGACATTTTCATCAATTTTAGTTCACGTCCCATGTATTTCCCTACTAACTCCTTGTATCTTTCCCTACATACCGGCTCCAAACCACTACAATATGCACTTTTCTCTGTGTCGTCCATTGGTGTTGTTATGATTGCCTCCACATCCTGCCCATAAGTTCGAATTGTTTGTGCTCCCGTTATCACATCACTGAAACCCAGCTATAATGAAGTGACTGAACACACTAGGCTGTAGTCAGACACACTCAGGTATGGACAAACTGGTCTCACTGGATTCACCTTAATTTCCTGAGAAAACTTAGCTAGAGGTGGTGTCCCCACATCTATTTCAATGCCGCCATGCAAATGAAAGTATTCATCTTCCTAGTATGTAAAATGCTTGCAAGCAAACTCAGGTCCAAGAATGAGAGGCGGTAGCTGTCTCCTGCAATGAGAAGCCCAAGTATACAACAGTTCTGTCTTTATATACAGTAGGCTTGATGAATGAGGAGTAGTTATTTCGGACAGGCATTGACTGAAATGTTTATGCCTTGTGCTCAGGGTTAAAGTGGGGAAGGGGAGAATGCATTTCTGGCACCTCAGAATAATAAATTAAAAATAGATTATAATTCATATATCTTGCATGCTTTCTAATGGTGAGATATCTGCACAAAATTAAAGCATAGGCTATATATGAGTTCCCCCTCTACTCCACTTTTATCACTGCCTGTGTGGGAACTCATATGTAGCCTATGCTTTAATTTTTTGCAGATATCTCACCATTTGAAGCATGCAAGATATATTAAATATAATCTATTTTAATTTATCTGAGGTGCCAGAAATGCATTCTCCCCCTCCCACTTTAACCCCTGAGTACAAGGCATAAACATTTCAGTCAATGCCTGTCTGAAATAACCACTCATCAAGCCTATTTAAAGACAGAATTGTCGTATACTTGGGCTACTGAACAAGATCATGAATTAATCTTTAAACCATTTATCACAGCAACTAGCTACCATCATAGATATGTAGCTCTTGACGCGTTCTTTCAAATGGTGTATGTATTGCAGTTGAGAGAGGAATACTTCCCGAGTTATTAAACCGAGAAGAATTGATAGATTTGGAACTTCAGACACACCGCGAAATGCGTGCGCTGTTTATATCGGGAGAAGTGGCAATTACGTTTTCAATGAAGTGGTAGGCTATGGACATGTAGCCTACTGTCCACACTTTGAACATACGTCCTTGTCTACTGTAAACTCATGTTAAATCACCTGAACATAACCGGCTTCCATTATTATTTGGAACTGTAACAGTAGCATGCAAATATATGCCAATATTAACATCACAAAATGTACTATTTTGGTACCTTTGCTTATTTGACTTCAGCCTTGCTGGGGTCGTTTTCTGAAGCTCAACAAACTTTATAATTCCTGCTGCTTGTCACAGCTGACAGCAGCTCCAGGCAGCAGATAGAAGAGCATGTGTCGCGCTCTAATGAGTCCGTGTAGAACGCTGCGTCATGTCAGTTCTGATATTCGTATTGCGCTTATGACCGTAAGAAATGAATAATTTTATTATCTGGTCAGCACAGGGGCCACAGCAGGGGCAAAGGTCATTTCTGGAGGGGCACTGGCCCCTGTCTATAACCGCGTATGGCTAGGCCTAGGCCTATAGCCTATTTAAAAAGACCCTTGCAAAAGTAGGCTAGGCTAGGCTAGGCTACTTTGTCCGGATTTCTAACCGATTCAAATCAAGAACGTATGACTGACTTGTCTTTTCGTGTTTTGTCTTTAAATGACGATGGATGTTGAACAGATATAGACAAACAACAGAGACAACAATCACTCATCACTTCTACAGCGGCATTAAAGGGTCTAGCCTATGTCATTAGTGTTTTTCGCAATCAGCAGAAGAACTGCGCTGCACTCATCTCCTGGAAAAATTGGCACACCTACCCGCTGTCGCATTGTGCACCCTACAACAGCCATTGGTATTGTCAACAGCAGAGAAAGCCAAGCTTTTTCTAATGTTGGCTATTAAAAAAATAATAATAATAAAAAAAAAAGTGACGTCACATTTAACTATCCAGCCCCCCACCCTACACAAAACACCTTCCCGCTCGCCTGCTCCTTGACCCCATAAACTTACCATGTCCAACTTACTGAAGCGTAGGTCTATACAAAACACATAGGCCCTCGAATAGGTTACTATATTTTAGAAGTAATGGGAACCCAATAGTAACTGAAAAGAAATGTAATAATAATTCGCATCCCACAGGTGTGACGACTTCACTCCTCTCGATCCCGTTTGGAAGTGAAAGTGAAAGTCGTTCTCATCTCAAACAAGCCTGCATTGTTCTCAAGAACTCTCACACACACTTGCTCTCACATACTTCCTGTGGATACTTCCTCTTCTTTTCTGTGTTTTTATTGGTAGCTAACAGAGTAGCCTATGCGCATTACCTTCCAGTGGATTCTCCTCTTAGTTGCAGCTCTAACCATTCGGCTGTTTTAACCAGCCAGGGGGTCAAGAACGCGCAGATTAGAGGCAGCACTTTAGCATCGACATATTTAAGTATGGAGTCACAATCCGAACCATGGCAGCGCATGCACGAGAGTCATGCTGGGCACGAGCACTCATGCACTTACAAGTTGGTGGCCGGTTACATGCGAAATATTATTTCTCCGGGGAGAGTAAAAGCAATATTTCATGATCTCTGGTTACTCTTTGCTTATTTCTTGAGGAGCTTGTGAAAAAAAGTGTACTGTCATGAATGCTATGAAACTTCAGGCACGTTCTCGACAGAACTTTCTTCCTCGTGTTGTATGGCAAACAAACTAAGTGCATTATCACCACCGTCTGGACTGAAGGACTACTGTTTTTGCAAAGAGATTCAACGTGAATCCATGCGTCATTTCCAACTTTGGAACTTTGCGCATGGGCAGCATGGGCATGGCCGTGGTCTGTTACCGTATGTCTGCTACCGAGAACACGGTTCACGAGAACCAGTTAAGATTAAGCTCATTCATTGGTCAATAGTTTACGCCTGCGTGTTGGAGTTTCTCTTTAGCGGGCACTTTAAAGATGGCTGATGACACAGGTAAACTCTTTGTTTATATTCGTAGTTTATCGCCTTATGGAGTAATTTTGTGACTCAAACGATCAAAGTTGTGATTGCACACGTAAGTAATGCATAGGTTATCCTGTCAATTTTTAACTTAGGTTTTAACGTAAGTTAACGTTATTGTCTGGAAAGGCATTGCAACGCAATGAAATGCATGGCGTTAACGTTACTCACAATAAAAAATATTTAGATGCACGGTTATAATGCGGAGCTCATAAACTTGACCAATACTAGCCACTGTTTGCGAAGTTAACGTTTGTGTATACGTGTAGCTCTTACTAACGTCAGAATATAGCAGGTTAAATGTGTAAAGTAGCCTAATTGATAATGATTTCATGCATAACGTTAGTTACAGTGGGCAGGGTGGTGGGATCCACAGACATAGGCTATAACCATTATAGGCTTATTATATGGTTACAAAATGCTAAATCCAATAATTAATTTAAAATTATAGTGTAGCCAGGCTATTATCAGTGTTTTTTACACAGAACAAAAATAAAAGAAAGAAATGTGGTATGAGTTTAGGATAGGATAGGATAAACTTTAATACTCCCTACTGGGGAAACTCATGTGCCAACAGCATAGAAGAGCCGAACAGTACAGACCAGGATATAGCAGGCAGACAAGACAAAAATGTGCACACAAAACAGTGACCATATAACACTTGACACCAACAATACAAGCAGCAACAAAGATACAACAATTAGGACATGACAAAGCAACACACAAGACAAAACATCAAGCAAGCAGCAACAGGTCAGTGGCAAAGACTGCAGTGTGCAATATACAGCAGTAGAAGATATATATAAATAGATAAATAAATAAAAGACGGGGGTATTAATGATAAAGAAATAAAAAAAAGTATAGTCACATTCTTGCGTGATACACCACCAATCAATGTTTTTTGTTAAAAGAAGTCTAATTGCATTCATCAACAACTGTCTGAGACATATTCTTTGCATCCACTGGCCAGAAACCATCAGCAACGAAGAGCTCTGGCACCGAACAGGTCAACAACCAGCAGATAAAGAAATACTCCAGAGACGTTGGAGATGGATTGGCCACACTCTGCGAAAACCAACCTCCAACACCACCAGGCAAGCCCTAACATGGAATCCACAAGGAAAGAGGAGGCAAGGCAGACCTAGAAACACATGGCGCCACGACCTACAGGCAGACTACAAGAGGGCAGGCTACACCTGGGAACAACTGGAGAGACTTGCACAGGACAGAGTTGCCTGGAGAAACCTTGTTGGTGGCCTATACCCCAGTAGGGGTAATGGGCGTAAGTAAGTAAGTAATTGCAGAGGGTACAAATGATCCCTTTATATGGATGGGTTTTATCTCATTCCTCCTTTTCTTCCTAAAGTCAATACATAGTTCTTTAGTTTTCTCAATGTTTAAAAAAATAAGCTGTGCTTCATCAAACCATTTAACAAAACTCTGTACCTCATTTTCATTGTCAGTATGGTCATCATTATTTCAACTTAAACAGTGGTGTAACCGATGCAAAATTAATTAAAGCTTAGGCTTTTGCCACTTTCAGGGGGTATTCAAGAAGGCTGTACATTGACAGACCTGGGTAGGTTTTGCTGAAAGTAAGAATAGATATCCCTTTATACGTCTCACAATGGAGAAATTTGCATTGTTACAGCATCCACGACAGAGACAGACAGCCATCAAACTACATCCGCCCATTCATCCATCTAACACACAGACACACATATCAGTCTGTCATATCACAGTATTAATAACTCCAAGTTCCCCTTCCACACCAAAATATCCGAGTCGCCTCAGCAGGTACAGCATGCTCTGTCCTTCTTTAAAAAGAGTCACTGTATTGTCAGACCAGTCCAGTTTACAGTTCAAGTAGTGGTAAACCTCATAATAGAGGAGCCTCGACTCCTAATTCTTTTGACTAAACAAAGCCTGCAGGCTCTTCCATTAGCAGGTTTACAAGCCAGATTTATCACTTAGCCACCTACTTGGAATACTACCCAGGGCATTGATGTTATCCTGTTTGTTATAGGCCTATGGCTGAAAAAAAAAAACTATACACAAATCCGACGAAACTACCGGAAGTAAGCAGGCGCCATTATTGAGCTACCCAGATCACCAATTTGTCCATAGGGATAACGTGATAGCACACCGTAAAATACAGTGATTTACGAGATTTACTACTACTTGTATAATGTCAGAGTATTCCATGGTCTTTGCTGTTAGCTGTCATTGACTGTGCATTGCCACACAAAACGCTCGTCGGATTAGGGCTGGGCGATATGAGCCAAAACTGATATCCCGATATTTTTGGGCCAAGGGGCGATATATAATATATATCTTGATATTTTAACGAGGAAGAGTGACATGTTTTGAATAGATTCAACACCACAATTATGACAACACAACCATTTTTAAGATTGATTTCATATTGCTCCAACACAGCTGTGCAACAAAGTGTAAACAATAACATACATGCTACCAAGACGGTCAACAATGACTGACAACGGGCCAACAGCTCTGCAACATTTAGCAGTTATGTTTTTATTTTCATTTTAGTGCTGCTCAACATGTATTGGTGGAGGTGAATACCAATTTTAAAAAAAACTAGTTATAGCATGATATTGCTATAGCCTGATTTTTGCTATCAGAAATCATTAACATTTTCAAGTAGTGCCAGAGAGATGTGTTGTCTTTTATGTACCAAGTTCACAAGTTTACAAAAAAACTGAATGGTGGCCCTTATTGCCTACTAGGCTTATATTATAAATTATGGTCTACATGAGTGAACCTACATTGCATGAGCATGCCTTTAAAATGCATTTTGCCATGCATTATTGCCATTTTGTCCTGAAAGAAGCTCTCAGTGACAGTGATTTGAAGATGAGATAGACAGAGAGTAGGCTATATGCGTCTGCATAAAGCTATTGCTGTAATGACGCTCACAAACATTCTCTCTCTCAGTTGCGCTCCGAACTGTTTCACCTCTCACTCGCACGTTGAGCAACGTGAGCGAACTGGCTTTGGCTGCAGCAGTGACAGGTCGGAACACAACAGAGCGAGGGGATTTTGATAAATGGTCCATCATTAAGATGACACAGATACTATATGACGATATCATTAAACTACAATCCTTTATCAAAAACATATCGTTCTACCGGAATATCGCCTAGCTCTATGTCGGATTCGTCTATACATGCATGCACACACACTCACACACAAGTATGCACGCACACACACACACTCGAAATAGCTGTGCTCTCTCACACTCACACATACACTCTTCCTCACACTTTCTCTTTTTCACTCCCAAAAGCTGTGCTCTCTCCCTTGCACAATCTCTCACACACTCTCTCATACACACGCTCATAATCACACTCACACACACACACACACTCTCTCTCTCATACATACTCACTCTGCCTTTCACACTGTCTCACTCACACTCATTTCATTCACTTGCAAAAGCTGTGCTCAATCTCTTTCACACTCACACACTCACTCAAACACACTCTCAAATACTCTCTCACACACTGTCTCTCAAAATCACTCTCACTCATTCCCTCTGTCACACTCTCTCCCCCATACTCTCCCTCATTCACTCGCAACACCTGTGATCTCTCTCACACACTCACACTCACTCACTCTCTGTCATTCACTCACAACAGCTGTGTCATTCTCTGTCATTCACTCGCAACAGCTGTGCTTTTTTTCTCTCAAACACTTTCTCACACTGTCTCACACGCATTCACTCTTTCACACTCTCTCTCTCTTATTCACTTGCAACAGTTGTGATCTTTCTCACACACTTTCTCTTACGCTCTCTCACTCTCTTTCACACTTTCTCCCTCATACTCACTCTGTCATTCACTCGCAACAGCAGTACTCTCTTACACACACTCTCTCTCACACACACACACTATCTCATAGACAGTCTCTTACACACTCTCAGATAAAGTGAACTTTATCTGTTACACATGACCATCTCAGACACACACACTCTCATACACAGTCTCTTACACATTCTCATACTGGCACTCACTCACTCTGCCTTTAACATTCTCTTTTACTCGAAACAGCTGTGCTCTCTCTCTCTCACACAATCACTCACATAGTCACTCAGACACACTCTCACACCCACACACACACACTCTCTCACTCTCTCTTTGCCTCGTAACAACTGTGCTCTCTCTACCTCTCTACCTCACACTCTTCATTCAGACACATAAACACATGCAGTCTCACACGCACTCTCTTTCATACAGTTTCTTACACACTCACACTCTCTCATACACACACACACATTCACACACACACACACACACACTCTCATACTCACTCACTGTCTCTTTCACATTTATTCGCAACAGCTGTGCGCTCTCACAATCACTCATACTCACACACTATCTGTATAACTCACTTATCTCTCACACTGTCACTTACTGTACACACTCATTCACACACACACACACACACACACTCTCACTCTCTCTCTCTTTCACACACTCTCTCTTTCACTCATACAGTTGTGCTGTGTCCCCCTCACACTATTCATTTATACACACAAACTCCCTCACACACTGATTCTCACACACACTCTCACACTCACATTCTTTCACAAAAAAAGTGAAAAAAAAACATAGCACACACACTGTGTTCTCTTACACTCTCTCTCACATTCACTCACTCGTTCTTTCACACTCTCTCTCACACTCTCTCCTTCACTTGCAACAGCTGTGCTGTCTCACATACTCACTCACACACTCTGACTCTCTCTCACTGACACTCACTCTCTCCCTCACACAATCTCTCATTCACTCACATCACCTGTGCTTTTTCTCTCACACACACTCTTTCTCAAACTCCCTCTCTCATCCACCTGCAACAGCTATGATCTCTCTCTCTCACACTCACACACACACACACACACACACACACACACACACACACACACACACACACAACACACACACTCGGCATGCACGGGAAAATTCTGATCCGGACTCCCGATCCAGTTTTTTATTAAAAAAAAAAGATTAAAGGTGCCATGCCACACCACTACAGGGTATTTAAATTGTTCTTTGAGGTCTACAAATAGGGTATGTGACTTCACTTGGACTGAGAACGGTCCAAGGAGACCGTAATGAGATCGTTTGCAGCCTGTAGGAATAGCCTTCGAAAATTTCATGCGGTTCTTCCGGTTTTTTTCCACTGCTGCGCTCTGATTCGCTGCTGAAGCTCGACGTTGTAAAGCACATGGACGAATATTTACATTAGTTTTACTTGCGAATTGCGAGTTACGAAAAAAAAAAAAAACTTGGAATATTATCATGAAACCGAGAAAGAGGATATCTGCACCAACCTAGCTTGCAGATTGTAAACGGCCACTTTGCAAAGGTAAGCTTACTACATAGTCAGGATGTCACAGTAGCCAACATAATCAGATACTTATTGCAAGAGTAGCCGACTGTTAGCCTACATCCACAGTCAAATTACACTTACCAAGACTGTTGAATTCGTCAAGTTGACAAGTTGTCTGTTACCATTTCATGGATATTCCTTCTTTTTCGCGAGTATTTCAAGGGGCGGGCTTTAGTCAAATACAGGAGAGCATGGATTGGGCGATAATTCTCCTCAGTCAGCCAATGGCTGTAACGTTGTCTATACTACGTAGCACTGACCATGGATTCAAACTGACCTAATTTCTTTGCATATTTCTTTTAATGGGCTATTGCCTATAGCGAAGACAGTATTACATTTTCACATGCACTGTGTAACTTGAGGTCATATAGAACTATTCTATACCAAAAGCAACAGGTAAAAACGGCTTTGTGTGGCGGGGCACCTTTAATTCCATTTTTTTTTTCATTTCTCTCTCTCTCTCACACACACACCTCTCACTCTCTCTCTCTCTCTCTCTCTCTCTCTCTCTCTCTCTCTCTCACACTCACTCTCTCTCTCTCACACACACGCTCTCTCCCTCATACTTTCTCTTATTCACTTGCAACACCTTTGCTTTCTCTCTCTTACATAAACCCTCTCTCACACTCACACACACACTCTCTCTAATTCACTTGCAATAGCTGTGTTCTCACTCACACACTCTCTCACACTCTCTTACACTCTGTCTCTCTCTCTCACTCACTCACTCACACACACTCACACACACTCACACTCTCTCTCTCTCTCTCTCTCTCTCTCTCTCTCTCTCTCTCTCTCTCTCTCTCTCTCTCACCCACTTAAAATTCACTCACAACCGCTGTGCTCTCTCACACACACACGCTCTCCCTCACACCCACTTTCTCATTCACTCTGCTGTGCTCTCTCTCTCACAAACACTCACACACTCTGTCATACACGCTCTGTCATAGTCACACTCTCACACTCGCTATGACATAACGCCACCCAACTATATGCATGCAGGTACACACACACTCTCACACACACATACACACGCGTGCTCACACTCACTCACTCTGCCATTCATACTCTCTCGCTCACACTCTCTCATTCACTTGCAAAAGCTGTGTTTTCTCTTTTACACTCACTCACACTCTCTCATTCACTTGCAAAAGTTGTGTTCTCTCGCTTACACTCACTCACACTCATTCATTCCCTGTCACACTCAGTCCCTCATACTCTCTCATTCACTCACAACAGCTATGCTCTCTCTCTTACAGTCTCACAATCACTCACTCCTTCTGCACTCTCATTCACTTGCAACAGCTTTGCTCTCGCTCACATACTCACTCACAGTCGCTCATACACATACACACACACTCTCTCTCTCTTACTCACACACTCTCTCCCTCACACTCTCTCTTTCACTAACAACACCTGTGCTTTCCTTCTCTTTTTCACTCACTCACTCACTCTCTCACACACACACTCTCTGTCTCTCTCTCATTCACTCGCAAAAGCTGTGTTCTCTCTTACACACTCGCTTTCTCTCTCACAGACACACACACTCTCACACTCACACACTCTCTCACATCTCTCATTTACTCTTTCACACACTCTCTCTCTTTCACTTGCAACAGCTGTGATCTCTTTCTCACACACAAAGACACTCTCACTCACACACCCTCTCTCATACACTCTCACACACTCACTCTCTCATTCACACACTCTTATTTACTCGCGTCAGCTGTGACCCCTCTCTCTCTCACACACACACACACACTCTCTCTTTCACACATTCACACACTCTCTCACTTGGAACAGCTAACACTCTCTCACTCTCTCTCACACAAACTCACACATTTGCTCTCATACATACTCTCTCACACCCACTCACACGCTGTCCTAGGCATGTGAATAATTTTGGGGTAAAACCAGTCACACCAAATGAGAGTGAAAATGGAAGCAGGAGGGCCAGCTAAATTGGATTTTTGGAAAACATAAGGTAAATCATTTTGTAATTTTGAGTGACCTCCTGATGTTCTTCCCCCTGAAAGAAGGACCCCCCACTGTGCAATGGTCTCCAGACAATTGTCTGGTTTTTTTTTTTTGTTTTTTTTTAAGAATATGGTGTCATACCATATGACATTGATTTCTGGAACAAAACGCATTTTATTATGAATTAATTTTCTAGCTTTTACCCTTAATAAAACTTTTTGCAATATGATCGGGACAGCTAAAAATCTGAGTTTTTACTGTTTTGGCTGAAGATTGTGAAAAATTAGAAAAGTATTTCCATTAATGCTCTGTACATTTAAAACAGCACTTTCTGAACAATATCACCACAGTTTTTGGCACACTTTTCTGTCATTTAATTATGTGGTGTGTTTATGTTTGTGTGTGCGTGTGTCTTTCTGTCTGTAGGTTGGCACAAATTTTGATGCACCTGTGAGCTGTGCGACTCATGAGGTCCAGCATCACAGAGGAGCTGTTCTTCACCATGGACAGCATCATCTCCTAGATGGTTGCCATGGTGGTTGCTAAGTAAGTCATGTCAGTTGCTATGTTGGTTGCTAGGTTGCAATTTTGGAAGTGGTTGCTTAGCTGTTGTGAGGGTACTTGAGGTGGTTGCTAGGCTGTTACTAGGGTAAGTACCATGGTTGATAAGCTGTTGTTAGGGCAAGTGCCATGATTGCTATGGTGGTTGCTAGGTTCGTCAAATGTGGAAGTGGTTGCTAGGCAGTTGCTAGGGCACTGGAGTGGTTGCTAGGCTGTTACTGGTGTAAGCATGGTGGTTGCTAAGGTGGATAGTTATGTTGATTGCTATTGTTAGGTTACTTGAGGTAGCTGGGTTAGTTATGGCGGTTTCTACTGTGGTTGCTAGGTTAATCATGTCGGTTGTTATGTTGGTTGCTTGGTTGCAAATGTAGAAGTGGTTGTCAAGCTGTTGCTAGGGTACTTGTGGTGGCTGGTAGACTGTTGCTATAGTAGGTATGGTCGTTTCTAGGGTAGATATGGTGGTTTCTATTGTGGTTGATAGGTTAATCATGTTGGTCGCTATGTTGGTTGCTAGGTTGCAACTGTGGAAGTGGTTAAGTTGTTGCTAGGGTACTTGAGGTGGCTGGTAGACTGTTGCTATGGTAGGTATTGTCGTTGCTAGCGTGGTTACTGAGTAATTTTGTGGAAGGGGCTGCTAGGCCGCTGTCAGGGTACTTCAGGTGGTTGCTAGGTTGTTTCTAGGGTAGGTATGGTGGTTGTTAGGTTAATCCTGTTGGTTACTATGTTAGTTGCTAGGTTGCAGATGTGGAAGTGGTTCCTAGGCTGATGCTAGGGTACTTGAGGTGATTTCTGGAATGGAATCCTTAAGGGGACGGATGGACGGACTGTGTGTGTGTGTGTGTGTGTGTGTGTGTGTGTGTATTTTGCGTGTCAAGACTTGTGTATGTGTGTGTGTGATATATGTGGGTATGTGAAATAGTTGCATGTGCTTAAATGGGTACATAGAGGTGTTCTATGGGTGTGAGCTGTAGGTGTAGAAGTACTATGTCTCTGTGAAGCATTGTAGTAACTGCGGTTACAAATCTTATCATACAGTATATGAATCAAAATGAAACATTGAAAAGTGTGTGTGCGCGTGTGTGTGTGTGTTTAGGAGAAGAGTGATGCCTTGCGCCAGGAGGCGTCTCATCTGCAGACTGAACTGTAAAGCACCTCAGCTGTCATCATCCACGCAAACTAGTGCAGCGACTGCCGGACCGTCACACACAGCCTTACCTCACAGGCTCTGTGGCGCCCCCTAGAAATTCAATTTTTTCTAATTTTTGGCTCCGCCTCCTGATGACACACAATCAGCTACAGGCCTCAAATTTGGCAGGTGATATCTTAATAACATGCTGAACAAGAAAGTGAAGTCAGATTACAGCTCACACATTTACAGACTCCATAGCGCCCCCTAGAAATTAACATTTTGTGATTTTTGGCTCCGCCTCCTGGCAACACACAAGCACTTAGAGGTCTGAAATTTGGCAAAGAAGTTTGTTATTACCCCCTAAATAAAAAAATGTGCCACATGTTGATGTTTCATGAAATATGTGGAATTTTGCTAATTAGGACCCATCTTGCTATTTGGGTCTTTCAGTGGTACTTTCAAAGGGTGTTTTGTAGCTCAAACTTGATACATTGGGTGAGGTCAGTAAAAGTTGATTTTTTTCTGCATATTGCACATTTATACATCAGATTACCTCATAATACAGATATTTTTGTGTATTTTGAGTGATTTAATCCCTTGTAAGCATCACAAGTCTCAGCCGATAGGTGTGAAAAATGTGTATTTCGCAGCATCTGCTTTGCCTCTGACATACCATAGCAGGTAAAATGAATAAACTGTGATTAATTTCACCACATTAGACAATTATGTATCATGTCTGCCCAAAATTTTGATGTTTTAGTGTCTCAGGAATGATGTAATGACTCATAAGTATCAAAAGTCTCAGCCGATAGGTGCAAAAAATGTGTATTTCGCAGCATCTACTTTGCCTCAGACTTACCATAGAGGGTAAAATTAATACATTGTGATTAATTTCACCACATTAGACATATATGTATCATGTCTGCCCAAAATGTAGATGTTGTAGTGTCTCAGAAATGAGTTAATGACTTGTAAGTATCAAAAGTCTCAGCTGATAGGTGCAAAAATTGTGTATTTCCAAGCTCCTACTTTGCCTCAGACTTACCATAGCAAGTAAAATGAATAAATTATGATTAATTTCACCATATTAGACATTTATGTATCATGTCTGCCCAAACCTTTGATGTTTTAGTGTTTCAGGAATGATTTAATGACTTGTAAGTATCGAAAGTCAGAGCAATTACGTGCCAAAATTGTGTATTTCCAAGCACCTGTTCCCTCAGACAGGCAATATTGGTACATTTCGATTAATTTCACATATTAACATATGTATGTATCATGTCAGTATGAATTTCTTCTGTCTAAGTGTGTTTTGAATGATTTGATGACTTAAAAATATCAAATGTCACAGTCCCTGGATTCTTAAATAGTGCATTTCCAAGAAGCAAATTTAAATACTTTCGGAATCGGCATATTACATCTTTGTGCATGAATTCAAACCCAAATATTTTGTGTGTATTGAAAACAAGTCACAGCTGTTGGCTGCCAGAATTGTGTATTTCATCAGTGTATTTCTGTGTTGCATCGGTAAAAATCAATTTATTTCAGCACATAAACATATCAAGTCAACTCCAAATATGGAAAATTTAGTGCCTTTTTTAATGATTTAAATGATTATCTTTGAAAGATTAAAATAAGCATAACACATTATGTTATTGACAATATCAGATCAAATCAGTGCAAGTAACACCAGTGCCAAAAAATAATATTTCTGTAGCCTCAGATTTTAACAGAGCACTCCAAACCAGAATGCATGAAGTCAACTGAAAATGTGAATACTTAAAAGTGTTTTTGAACTGCACATCAATGCATTAAGTCACTTCAAAATATGGGCTTTTAAGTAAAGAAAATCCTCACCCCTTATTGGGTGCATGAAAAAGTACAACAAAATGCTGCCTTAGATAATGAAGCATGACACTGGACCTATTTCAACACAACAAACATACATGTACTGTATATGTAGGAAATTGGCGCAGAATGGGGTGCTTTAGTGGTTCCTGAATGTTTTTTTTTTTTTCTTGTATGTAAAGCAATCAAGACAGGTTAAAACATGAACATTTGAACATGTACATTCATATAAATACCAGTGTAATATAACAAGGAAAACAGAGCCCAGAGCAGGACTATACACAAAGCATTACACTTAGTAAATAGTTACAGTAAATACAACTCACTTGATTACAGATTCATAACATTTCCTAGTTGAATTAATTAAAAATATGATATTTTTTTTATATGATATATATATACACAGTATATATATATATATGTCGTGGTCACAAAGGACATTATGATGGACAAGTGTTCTCATGATAAGAGTCACATTGGCCAGTAAATCACAATCCTGAGCTGTGAATCAGTAGTTAGAGCAATACGTAGGCCTTTGGTGGGCGAAACTCATCTATTCCCAGAAACTGTCAAGGAGCTGGGTTTTCTTCTTACTTCTTATTCTTCACAGGAGAATGAAGGACCACAATAAAATACCACTAATAAATATTATAAAATAAGACAAATATATAAACAAAGAGGTGCATGAAAATTATTCAAATGTAGCAACAATTTTGCAGTATGACAAAGTAATGTAGTAGTGCAGAGGACCTCATGAGATAAAAGGGTAGGAAGCTTTCACCAGCAGTAACTCTTCAGATAGTCATCAAAGGGCATAAAGTTGTTCTTGAGTAGTCAAGACTCTTCTTGGAGATGCCAATGGAAATCTGACTGGCAGACACGTCTGTCATAGGACAACTTTGCTAAAAGGGTGACAAAAATGCCCCTTCTTCGGCCAGTCCAAGGGATATGACCAGAGTGTCCAAGGGATGTGTGCAGCTACTGTCAGTTAAGTGGTTGAGTTGGTTGACCGAGGTACATCTATCCATCCATCTGGTCTCAGGAACGACTCCAAGGCTGAACGATGAGGCGAGATGTTGTGATCAGTAGGCAGTGATGATGAATATGCTTCTTCTCATCAGATGCCAAAAGCATGCCTTTCTTAGGGGAAGACAGAGACAGTGGACAACCTGGAAATCAGATAATAATAAAAAATGTGAATATATAAACACAGGCTAAAGTCTCATTTTGCATACTCAATTAATGAATTACCAACATAAACAGGTCTGTACAAAATACAATATTAATTAAGCATCAATTCTAGGTAGATAAACTAGATGAAACAACATCTACTTGCGAAGAGATTTCTAAGAAAATACATGATTTAGGCTACTGCAATTGCTTTATCCCAAAGTTATAAAATGATGCTTCTGTGCAGTTCTTTTCAAACGTCAATATGTGCCTACCACAAGAGAATAGGGATATTCTACAGATAGGAAGGTAAAATAAGGCTTATGTAAGGGACAATCGTCCGTAAGGTGACCTGTTCGATGGAAATAATGGTGAGGGAAAGGTTTAGAACTCTGACGAGGTTTGTAGCCTGCCTCGGCCGAGACATTATTTCCATTAAACAAGTCACCACGAAAGCTGCCATCTCGCTTATCTCCCATTGGTATTT
>JAODXP020006444.1:0-7500 GCA_027497455.2 Sardinella longiceps
CACCACTCACAAATACTGAACAAAAACAATAACAATCACAAGTGAAGTTTCAAAAGGAAGTTTAGTCGCCTACTGTCATGCTTGCTGACATGAAAGCCTATTAGCAGGGGAGGCTACAGGGCCGTTTAGGGGCCCCCAGCAAACAGGACATGGGGCCCTTCACAACCACCATTGTTAGAATCTTCCATCTTTCAATTCAATTCAATTAAATTCAATTTTATTTGTAGAGCGCTCAAATACAGTGCATTGTCTCGCGGTGCTTTACAGACAGTACGAGAAGCATCCATGACAAACAGGGGCAAGGAAAAACTCCCTACACTTTGCTAATAATTCATTACTAGAATCTTCCATCTTTCATAAATAGATTGGTGGACCTGTGCCATATATTGGGGATCTGTGTTTGAAAAAACGCACATAGTAAAATGCTGGCTGTCAACTGGTGTTTTCATGCAAAAGTTGATGTTTGGTTGTCTGGCAGTCACCCAACAGTGGCTTGCTGATATTTTTGCAATATCTCTAGCAAAAAAATACCATATTATTTGACGGAAGGGGGCAGTCACAGGAGAGACAAGAAAAATGGCAGCAAACTGCAGCTCTTTGGGAACCTGTGAATACATTCCGGAACTTTCCCCACCTCCTTCTTTCCTGTCTTATTCTAATCCAACTGTTCTGTATAAAAAATGCCGAAAAAGGCATTGAGAAGGAAACAGGGCAATCGTAGTTTTATGAGAATGGAAACCAGGCTTTGTGTGTGTGTGTGTGTGTGTGTGTGTGTGTGTGTGTGTGTGTGTGTGTGTGTGTGAAAACTGCACTGAAATATTCTGATTAACATGTAGCTCTTGGCCTAGGTCTATTTAATGAGGGAATTATGTTAATGGGGGGGGGGGTTAGACTGTTGCAGCAGACATCTGTGTGTTTAATACGTAATTGAAATGAACAAATAGGAAGTGTTGAGCTAAAACTCTCTGAGGGCTTCTTTGAATTAGGCAGCTGAGCAGTGATTTGTGGATGGTATATAAGAACAATGTCTTATTGTCTTTGCCCCAAACACTTTCAATTATAAAAATCAGACGGCAGAAAGGCTCTCCAAGGAAAGTGTTCCACTGCTTGAGTTTTCATTGTAAATCATCAGCAAATGCTGGAGCCAAGATAACATCATCACTATTCAGCATTTCACTTTTGGAGTAAAGTTTTGGCTACCAAGACCCACAGGAAGTCAACCATTAAAGAAAAAAAAAACTAAACTGGGCCCGTAGGCCTACTTGTTTGAAATGATGAACAACTTCAGACTGCCCAAAGATGGTGCATGGAAGGGGATGACGTCCAACCAGAGGTTTGTTCATCATCTCCCATGGGGCTTTGCAAAGAGTACAGGCCCAGTTTTCATCTTAGACTTATTATGGGTTTTTATAGCCACAAGCTTAGCTGTTTTAGCATTAGCATTTCGGTCATTAGCTGCTGATTTGGCTCAGATGATATAGTCCAACATTTACATAACCATACTTTCTCACGCCACACACTGATACTGGTCCCTCGCTCCTCAAAAAACTCTTATACCTTTCATCTCAAAAACACTTGTACGTCTTACACTTTTGAAATTATGGGATGGCGTTTACCTCCAGGCGGTCTGTCCTCATGAGCTTCTGGGCGGCTGCGGCGGCGGCAGCTGCTGGCACGGGGACGCTCGGACTGCTGGTCACCAGGACCGGTGCACTGGGCAGGATCTCAGTTGGCATGAGGCCGGGCGATACGGGGCCCAAATACGGGTTAAACGCTGCAGCGGCCGCAGCGGCTGTGGCATTGGTGGCCAGGCTGGGCGTCACAGAGAACATGGGCTGAGAGAGAGAGAGAGAGAGACAGAGAGACAGAGAGAGAGAAGACAGCAAGAGGAAGAAAATGACAGAAAGATGGAGAGAGAGAAAATAACTGTCACTTCTGATAGGTTAGTCTAAAAGTTAGACAAAATTACAGTGAAATGTCATCAAAGAAAACACAGAAAATACAATAATGTTTGATCCTCAAGACAATAAGATATTATTGTTTTGAAATGTATAACTTTATTGTCATAACAAGTAGAAGACTTGTACTCCCAAAGCCAAAAGTCATTGTTTCCAAAAAAAAACAACAACAACAAAAAACAAAAAAAATCATGTAACTGACAAAGGCAGAAAAGTCCTTATAAGATAAGAAGATGATTAATCACTTTACTCTGATAGATGAAGAAGATGACACAAGACGGGCATTCTTATCAGTCTAGACAGGATGCAGCATTGTCACAATACACACTTGTAACCCAAGATGAAGTCTGGCGATGTAGACCTTATCACTGTCAACAGCTAGTGTAGCTGTTCCATGTGTCTTACAATATGGAAGTGTGTAAAGGATATTGCTATTTAAATGAACTACCGATACACACACACACAGAGAGAGAGAGAGCCCCTGTTTCATGACCCTCTCCTGGAGATCAGCATCGCCATATTTAGTTGTTACCTCTGCCAAGGAGGTTATTTATTTATTTAGCTGACGCTTTTATCCAAAGCAGATTTCAATTAATTTCAGGGCCAGTCTCCCCTAGAGCAACTTCGGGTAGAGTGCCTTGCTCAAGGGCACGACGGTGGCAGACGGGGTTCGAAGCCATGCCTTTCCAGACTACTTGGCTTGCTAGTCAGGCTCTTTAACCACTGCGCTACCACCACTCAGGGATTAAGGACACAAGAAAATGAGGAGATGAAGGCTTGAGGACAAGAAGACCAGGCTTGGCTTGGCTTGGTCTTCCTCTGCTTTTCAGCTCTCTGGACTGGGTCTGTGTTTCTGTGTGTGTGTGTGTGTGTGTGTGTGTGCTCTGTGGACTGGGTCTGTGTTTCTGTATGTGTGTGTGTGTGTGTGTGTGTGTGTGTGTGTGCTCTGGACTGGGTCTGTGTTTCTCTGTGTGTGTGTGTGTGTGTGTGTGTGGTGTGTGTGTGTGTGTGCTCTGGCCTGGGTCTGTGGGCTTATTTTACCATCAGTTAAATCTCTATTACTGTCAGAGCAATCCAGAGTTCTAGTAGACCTCTTCTGTCAGACACAGAGTGTGTGTGTGTGTGTGTGTGTGTGTGTGTGTGTGTGTGTGTGTGTGTGTGTGTGTGTGTGTGTGTGTGTGTGCGCATTTGTGTGGGATGAAGTATTTTTCCCCTTTGGCTGAGGGTGTAGTGGTGGCTATTGATGGACTCTAGGAGATGGTGTATGTGTGTCCGTGAGTGTGTGTGCGCATTATTGTGGTGACGTTATGGCAGAGGGAGATGGGGAGACAAACACACACACACACACACACACACACACACACACACACACACACACACACACACTGCAGCAGCAGCTTCTGGCAGCCTCTCGGCAGAAGTAATCATCTCAAAGACTCTGGCTGGCTGACACGCGGGATCTGAACCGACTTTACAGCTCTTGGAAACTTCCAGGAAATTCCACGAAATTTCACCAGAGGACAGACGGAGATGAATGTAGAGGTGATGGGCACGGAATGGAGCGAGGAGTTCTAGAACCCTCCGGAAAATGCCACTGTGTAGTCCGAGGCGTCCATCAAATACAGAGTTTTAAAAGGAATATTATATAATGTTTATCAATATATTATATAATTATACATAATTATTATAAAAGGAATATTAATATGATATATACATTTTTATGAAGATACTGTAGGTTATGCACCCCTCACACATATGGGGGTAAAAACATTTTGCTTTTTTGTTTTCCTAGTCTTTAAAAGGAATATGTATTACCTCCACCAAGGAGGTTATGTTTTCGTCAGCGTTTGTCTGTCTGTCTGTCTGTGTGTGTGTGTGTGTGTGTGTGTGTGTGTGTGTGTGTGTGTGTGTGTGTGTGTGTGTGTGTGTGTTCAAGATAACTCGAAAAGTGCTGCATAGAATTGGATGAAATTTTCGGACGTGTCTATTGGGATGACTAATTCGGTTTTGGTTGCGATTGGTGATCCAGAACACCATCTGTGACCACATTGTCTTAGCGGAGGTCTGTACGCTCTGAGCGCTTTTCTAGTCTACCTTTTTATGAAGATACTGGTTACCCACCCCCTTACCTGATCTTACATATGGGGTAAAAACATTTTGCTTTTGTTTTCCTCGTCTGGCAACCGCAATTAAGTAAAAATATCCAGAGATTCTAAAGGAATATTCCTTTAAAAGGAGAATATCGCTCCTAAGCTCCACCCTACTTCACCTGAAGTGCTCTCTCTGTCTCTCTCTCTCTCTCTCTCTCTCTCTCTCTCTCTCTCTCTCTCTGTACATACGGGACTGCACTGTCAGTCCTTCATGGCCCCCTTGGTCCATACCCCTTGAAGGTACCAGCATAAAAATAATAAAGAAAATCATCTTTAAGACTATCCCCAATTTAACCAAATTTCTATTATATTGTTATGTACCATAATGTGTGATATGTGTTCACATTTTGTTAACGCAGCAACAATTATGCAAAATGATAATTATATAGCAAAGGTTTGTGGTGCAGGGGGTACTCAGTAGGAATGAAGTGTCTTTGGGGGGTATGTTTGGGAGCTGCTGTTTTATGAGATGGAGTCAAGCTCTTGTGCAGATGCAGTTAAATGCTCATGGTGTTGTCATGGTGTCATGGTGGTCATGGTGTTGGGCTGTGAGAGCGTGATGGAAGGGCTGGAGATGCAGTTAAATGCTGTATCATGGTGTTGGGCCGTGAGAGCGTGATGGAAGGGCTGGAGATGCAGTTAAATGCTGTGTCATGGTGTTGGGCTGTGAGAGCGTGATGGAAAGGGCTGGAGATGCAGTTAAATGCTGTATCATGGTGTTGGGCTGTGAGAATGTGATGGAGAGGCTGGACAGCACTCAGCACAGTGGAGCAGTTCCACTACACATACAGTAGAGCAACCTGGCCAGAACCATCCCCTTGCTCTGCGCTTCACTACCTACACTACAAGAGTCTGGCTGGGATCTCACCTATTGATGAACGATTGCAAGTGTGTGTGTGTGTGTGTGTGTGTGTGTGTGTGTGTGTGCTCTCAGGTGTTTCAGACCGGATTAGTCAACAATGACAGCACTCAGTCTCTGATGCACACACACACACACACACACACACACACACACACACACACACACACACACACACACACACACACGCACACACACAAAGAACGAATGACAGCGGTTTGTCCCTATATGACTGTAAACAGGGTGAAAAGCAGTGTGTGTGGTTGCTATTTTGGATGTTGTGCTACACACACACACACACACAAACACACACACACACAGACATTAAGGCAGACTGAAATAGTGATCCCATTCCACATCCACACACACACACACACACACACACACACACACACACACACACACACACACACACACACACACACACACATTAAGGCAGACTGAAAGAGAGAGTGATCCCATTCCACCTGAGCCACATGTATTAATAGGGGCCTAATTGCATCACTCTACCCAGAGTTCCATGCATGAAATTAAAAACCCCGCCAACGCAGAGAAAAAGGAACGATAAAAAGCAAGGGAAAATTAGCGATGGAGAGAAAGAGATGGAGAACAAGTTGCTTAAAGAGGTTTTTTATGTCCTCTCTCATCTCAACCCCTTGTTATCTCTCTTTTCTCCTCTTTTCTGTTTTCTTCTCTGCCTCTCTTCCACTCTCCTCTTCTTCTCTCTGTTTTGTTCTTTGTGTTTTATTCTTTTCCTTTCTTCTCTCCTCTCTTCTCCCTCACATCCTTTCTGATCAATCCCTCCCTTCCTCTTTCCTCTTTCTTTCAGTCATTGTCACTCCTCCACATCTCGCCCCATGCCGAAACACCTCTACACACACACACACACACACACACACACACACACACACACACACTTGTCTTGTTCTCTGTGGCATAAAGAGAAAAGCAATCTCTTTACCTCCCCTGGTCTCCCCTTTCCTTTCCTCCTCTCTGTTTGTCTCTGGTTCTCTCTTAACAGCAGAGTCAATATGTGTGTGTGTGTGTGTGTGTGTGTGTGTGTGTGTGTGTGTGTGTGTGTGTGTGTGTGTGTGTGTGTGTGTGTGTGTCTCCATTAACTCTTGTGGCTAGGTCTAGATCACAGGTGATAAGGCCACACATCTATCTCCTCAGTTAGCCAGCAGGCTAACTCAGCCACTCTCCTCCTAAGGCCATGAGGAGAATGAGGAAGAGGAGGAGGAAGAGCCAGGCGAAGAGGGGGAGGAGGAAGAAGAGGGGGAGGAAGAGGAGGGGAAACACAAAGGGATGAATAAAGGTGCTTCAAATGCCAGCCAGTTGACAAAACCCCATTTACTCCAGTCAGCTGCTAGACTGGATGTCCTTTGGTGTCATGAGGGCATCTGGCTGGCTGCACACTGTGTGCTAAGTAACAGATTTCTGTGGCTAGGCTAGAACTGCACACTGTGTGCTAAGTAACAGATTTCTGTGGCTAGGCTAGGACTGCACACTGTGTGCTAAGTTACAACTTTGTGTGGCTAGGCTAGAACTGCACACTGTGTGCTAAGTTACAACTTTGTGTGGCTAGGCTAGCTAGCAAGACAAGCCAGCAGGACACAGACATGAGACCTTGGGCAACCATACAAACTGCTTAAGCATTTTTACCCTGACCCTTGGCAGAACATACTGGCTCTTGGTGGAAAGGTTTATTTCTCTCTCTCTCTCTCTCTCTCTCTCTCTCTGTGTGTGTGTGTGTGTGTGTGTGTGTGTGTGTGTGTGTGTGTGTGTGTGTGTTGCATATTTCTTGAATGTTGTTCCTATATGACTGACAGATTGAGTATGACTCTAGGTCTGAATGTTGCCTATGTCCCAGTCAGCCTTCCAGTGTTGTTAAAGGAGAAGTCCAGGGTAAATCAGTCCATAGCCCTGTTGTTCATACTCACCAAGTGCTTTAGGTAGGAAAAAGAATAGGAAAATTTGATACAACATGGATCGAGCAACTCGGCAAACACTTTGTACCATTAAGAGAATGGGCCATACCAACTTACTTTCAGTTTCAGTTCATTATGCCCCTTTCAGTCAGCATTAGTAAAAGGGTAGTTTTTCCCATTGCATTTCTCCTTTAACTAATGGCCATCACCTGTCCTTACTAATGCTGACTGATTCTCCCTACAGCTCACAGCTTCACCTGGACAACATCACCTGTCCTTGCCCATTCTCCCTGCAGCTCACAGCTTCACCTGAACAACATCACCTGTCCTTGCCCACTCTCCCTGCAGCTCACAGCTTCACCTGGACAACATCACCTGTCCATGCCCATTCTCCCTGCAGCTCACAGCTTCACCTGGACAACATCACCTGTCCATGCCCATTCTCCCTGCAGCTCACAGCTTCACCTGAACAACATCACCTGTCCATGCCCATTCTCCCTGCAGCTCACAGCTTCACCTGGACAACATCACCTGTCCATGCCCATTCTCCCTGCAGCTCACAGCTTCACCTGAATAAGATCACCTGTCCTTGCCCATTCTCCCTG
>JAODXP020006448.1:42500-45000 GCA_027497455.2 Sardinella longiceps
GAAATAGCCACTAAAAAATGGGCGATTTAGAACAAACTCTACAATTGATGTCAAATAGCGCAAAGCCATTGCAGTTCAATTGAGGTGGCCAGAGTGGGGTATTGATTAGGCAAAAACCCCATTTCAATACACATCTTAAATATGAGGTCCTAATTAGGCTTGTAAAATATTACTTGATCTTATTTTTGAGAAAATACATTGAATGTACTGTATTTTAACATTGGAGAAAAAGTTACAATACTCGATTAATTAATTCTATGTCCCCTTTAAAATAAAAACCTTGGGCACACACACACACACACACATACACACACACACACACACACACATACACACACACACACACACAACAGTTGTTTCACTGCTCAGACGCTGATGTGGTCATTCCCACACACTCGAGGTGTCACGGCCGTACAGTCCAGTAGCAGCAGGCCTCTCAGGTGTGAAGGAAGGAACAGGCTGCTTCTGCCACCTGCTGGTGATGTTGAGAATGACACCTTGCTGAGGTGCTCCTCCCTCCCTCTCTATCTGCTGGCTTGTCTGACTGTGTGCAGACTGCAGAGGACTGCAGAGTCAACTGCACCAAACCACAGACATACAGTAGGTGTGTGTGTGTGTGTGTGTGTGTGTGTGTGTGTGTGTACGTGTGTGTCTGTGTGTGTGTGTGTGTGTGTGTGTGTGTGTGTGTGTGTGTGTGCTGTGTGTGTGTGTGTGTGTGTGTGTGTATGTATGTGTGTGTGAGTGAGTGTCAACAGAGACACTCATATAGGTGTGTGTATGTGTGTGTTTGAGTGTTTTTGTCTGTTTGTGTGTCACCAAAGACACTGATATAGGTGTATGTGTGTGTGTGTGTGTGTGTGTGTGTGTGTGTGTGTGTGTGTATGTGTGTCACCAAAGACACTGATATAGGTGTGTGTGTGTGTGTGTGTGTCACCAAAGACACTGATATAGGTGTGTGCTTGTGTGTGTGTGTGTGTGTGTGTCACCAAAGACACTGATATAGGTGTATGTGTGTGTGTGTGTGTGTGTGTGTGTGTGTCAACAGAGACACTCATACAGGTACAGGGGCATCGTAGTGCCCCACATGTGCTTGTGTTTACTGTTGTCCATGCCCACTGTGTATTTCCTCTGTGCTTCCTGGTTTTGTCACGTGATCTTGTCTTCTGTCCCTAGTTCCTAGTTTGTCATGTGATCTCGTGTTTCCTGTTTAGTTCCTAGTCCTCTGCTCCTGTGTCTCCGCCCCTCACCTGTCTCTTAGGATTACTTCATTGGATTATTGTTTCTTGTCTCTTATTCTCCTGCTTCTCGTTCCATGTCCACCTGTGTCTAATAATTGTAGTCCTGTGTACTTAAGCCTTGTGTCTCCAAGCCTTGTGTCTCCAGTGTTCCCTGCTCCGAGTCTGCATTCTTTTGTGTCAAGTGCCGGGGTTTCAAGTAAAGTTTGAAGTTTATTCTAAAATTTCAAGTTCTCTGCGTTTTTGCCTCGCATTTGGGTTCAAACCCCGCTGGAACTGTGACACCTACAGGCCAGACCAATCATCTAGAGATAAAATATAACCCCTAAAGGCCAGACAAATTATCCACATATATAACCCTACAGGCCAAACCAATCATTCACCGATATAATATCACCCTACAGGCCAAACCAATCATTCACCGATATAATATCACCCTACAGGCCAAACCAATCATTCACCGATATAATATCACCCTACAGGCCAAACCAATCATTCACAGATATAATATAACCCTACAATCATCTACAGATAACCCACTCTGATAATCACAGGCCAGACCACAGCCATCACTCCCATCATGATGAAGTGTTTTGACAGGCTGGTCAAGGCCTGTATAACAACCATTATATGCAGATAACTGTAACGATAACTACTTTTCCGTCCACACTGACAAAACGATAATGTAGGTCTGTCTTCATGCCAATGAACTAATGCCTACAATGCCATGCCTTCTAAAAAGGTGGAGAGCAGATGATTGATTGGTGAGTTGGTACCAGAACAGGTTCCTGCACACACACACACACACACACACACAAACACACACAAACACACACACTAATATTTTATAATGAGCTGTCCTTCAGCTAAATGGTGAAGCCTTTTTGAAATGTGTTTCATGGTCAGCTTAGTCAGAACCAAAGCAAACACCTAGACATCTGTAGATTTGGACTCTGGGGAAGATAAATGGCCTCACACTCACATCCCCTCTGGTATCCAGGAGTAAAATCTCCACTGGTCAAGTAAAAACTTGATTGATTCCAACTGCTATACCCTTGAGTGTCCAGAAGATGTCGCTCTTGCTTAGGCAGCATCTGTTCCCACCAGTGAGTGGTATCTGTCTGCAGTCACCTCCACAACTAGTATAGCCCATTATAGCTCAGCACAGCCAGGCCACTGCAGTCAAGGGCAATGCTAACGCTAATTAGCCATGATCAAAGCCAGGCCTTGTTGATGATAATGTGCACTAATATTTGAGCCCTATG
>JAODXP020006448.1:50000-52500 GCA_027497455.2 Sardinella longiceps
AACCTTAGAAAGCATGTACAGTAGGAGCTGTTATAAAGAATGTGTCTTTCAGTCCGGCTCAGCTGTGTTTGCAACTTAAGGGGCCGTTCACACTGAACGCGCTTTTCCGCTTGTAAAACGCGAGTATTCTGAAAATGTGAGTGACAAAAACATGCGAGGTCGAAAGTGATGAATGTACGTCTTGTTGGTATGACAGCTAGATTTGGCTAAACAGCTAACTCCCTGACTTAGCTATGACTGGCAGCTAGGCAACGGGCCCATTGTTGAACAAAATGCGACTTCAAAAGTTAAACTATTTTCAACTTTGAGCGCATGCGTTTTTTAGTCGCTTGTGTTTTTACTAGCACATTTTTTACGCGAGGCGCGTAGCAACGGTCAAGTCGCATCGTTCCATAGGGAAACAATTGAAATCGAGCGCCTGGAGGTGAAAAAAGCGTGTCAGTGTAACTGATTTTTCAGCAGAGGCCCAAAGCTATCAGATAAGGCCTGACAACCTGTGTTTTAGCGATTAGATAAGGCCTAAATGCCCATGATAAGGTGACAATCAGATAAAGCCCAAATGTCCATGATAAGGTGACTGTAAGATAAATGACATGTTTAGTATGATTGCTGCATCCCAAGACTGTCAGATAAGGCCCAACATTGCTGACTGCGAGTGCATCTCTCTGTCTCTCTCTCTCTCTCTCTCTCTCTCACACACACACACACACACACACACACACACACACACACACACACACACACAACACACACACACACACACACACACACACACACACAGCGAGTGATTAAGAGTCTGGAGTGCCTGTCGGTGGGAGCTTTAGGCCATCGTTGTAAAGGGAGTGTTTGGCTTTATCTGATGGCTTTGGGGCGCACACAAACACACACCAACACACAGCCATGCGGAAGAGAGAGAGCGTTGGTGGCATTCACTCACACACACACACACACACACTTTATCTGATGGCTTTTGGACACTGCAGTAGAGAGACCGTTGGTGGCATTCACTCTCTCTCACACACACACACACACACACACACAAACACACACACTTTACCTGATGGCTTTGGGACACTACGGTAGAGAGAGAGCGTTAGTGGCACACACACACACACACACAAACACACACACACACACGGCCATGCTTGCATGCATCAGGTTCTACTACAATAGCCTGTCATTAAGAAAGTACTTTGTTCTACATTAAAGTGTCTTAAAGGATAAATCCAGTGGAATAACATAGACTGAGCAGTGAACTGGCAACTGACACTAACTGAATGGGGCATAACAACGTACTTTCATTTTGCCCCATTCAGTCATCGTTTTCTTATTCGGTCTTTGTTGCATAAATTTTCTTGTTCTTTTTCTTAAAGACAACATCCTGACTAGCAACCCGATGAGCTTTAAACCTCTGTTCAACCAAAAGTTGTGTCTAATGCAAAGTAATGATCGGATATCCGGGTCCATGTAAACATCAAGCGTATCAAACAGCAGTAACAACCGTAAAAACAGTAAAATGACTACTGCCCCAATTGAAAACGGAACTTGTATTCCTCTTGACATTATACAAGTAGTAGTGAATCTCGTAAATCACAGGCTGTGTATGGTGTGCTATTACGTTATCCCTATGGACAGACTGGCGTTGTAACAGCTCAAAAATGGCGTCTGTTTACTTCCAGTAGTTTTGCCGAACTCGTCTATAGGAAATGCAGTGCTCCTTCCAGCACTACAACGACGACTACAACATTAATTATTACAATTGGAAAATCTTTATGATGTCCTGGAAGATGTGCTTAAACACAATTTATTATCAGAAAAAAAACTTGAGGGTATAAAAGGGGAAGTACTGTGAATGGCGAATCACGTTTACTTTCGTTTTCTTTGCTCAAACTGAATTAATATTTAGAGAAAATAGGGCTATATCAGCTTCATCTGTGTCTTGTGCAGCCTGTAGACTGTAAACATCCATTTACTATTACTAGGCCTACTGTAGAGCCGATGTAAGCTCACTCACATACACACTCACTCACCTTTCACTCCCTCTCTCTCTCTCTCTCTCTCTCCATTCATTCTCTCTTTCCCTCTCTCCCTCTCTCTCCATTCTCCCTCTCCATTCCCTCTCTCTCTCCATTCTCCCTCTCTCCATTCTCTCTCTCCCTCTCTCCATTCTCCCTCTCTGTCTCTCTCTCTCTCTCTCTCTCTCTCTCTCTCTCTCTCTGTCCTGTTGCTGTCTCTGTCTCTCCTGTTCTCTCCTCTCCTCTGCTCTCATCACTAATCTCAGTGTGTGAGGAGGGAATTACCACGACTCTGTTTCAGCTACAGGAGGATCAGTGGAGGGTTACACACACACACACACACACACACACACACACACACACACACACACACACACACACACACACACACACACACACACACACACACACACACACACACACACACACACACACACACACACACACACACACACACACAGTGTGTGTGTGTGTGTGTGTGTGTG
>JAODXP020006449.1:0-10000 GCA_027497455.2 Sardinella longiceps
TCTTAAGTGGAGACCATGGATTTAAAATTATTAGTCTATTGTGCAAGCTTACTTAGCTCATCGACGAGGTCCATGCGACCTAATTTCTTTAGGATGAAAGCAGTGACCATCACAGCCCGTTCCATGCCATGAACCTGTGACATCCTATCCACAATGTCAGTGGCATCTGCTTGCTCCAGTTTGCCCTTGGGAATAGTTTTAAACCCCTTCAGCGTTTTGACAGTCAGGTACGACTTGAACCTCTTGGACTCTTTCTCCTCCAGCTTATCGGTGATGCCGTACAGCAGCTCTAGAAAGTCAGCCATGTTGTTCCTCTGAATGAAGAGAAAGAAAAATGATATACTGTATGAAAATTATGGAAGAATGCATTAGTTTAGTCAGTAATTCAATGTAAAATGTGAAACTCATATGTTATATTCATTAGACACTATCCTGACACATTGGATGCATTAAGGCAAAGTTTAAATGTATCACATTTGTCAGGTTACTGCATAATGTGATATTTCAAAAATATGCAAGAGTTCAAGTAATCCAATCAAACCAAAGCAATTAAACTGATTTTAAATGATACTGTAATCACCTTTATGGCATCAGACTCAAAATAGCAGGCAAAGTATTGTAAAGTATTGTGTACAAAAGGCAAATATTAATAAGGTAAACTAATTTGTAAGCAAATAACTTTGTGCTGTCTTTCAGTTTTCATATTCTAATATCAGTCAAAACTAAATTAACAGGAGAGGGTTTTAAACACGTATATTCACTCCCATGGACTAAAACGTTGCTTTGTGTTTATCTAACATGTCAAATCACCGAATGTCCCCACTCGACCATCTCTGATTTGGCTTAAAAAATTCCAGGAGGTTCACACATCTCCCAATGGGAAAACTGCAAAATTTTAGCTCCCAACTCCTTATCGTTTTGTCATTAAAAAATTATTTTTGGGAGCCAATTTCAGAGTGCTGTATCTTGAAATGTATTCAAGGTAGGTCCTTCAAATTTTCAAGGGTCAATGTCTGGCACCAGTACTTGTAGAATATGGACTTTTACATGTCTGCTTTTGGTTTATCAACAAATTCTGGGGGCTTGAATTTGCCTGGAATTTTTACACTACCCTCTGTGGCAGCATGTTTGAAGGACTGTGGAAAGTGCAATTTCAAAGACAGAAACTTGATATTACACATACACCTTCCCATGTATGTGTTGTACTTTGTAGTCTAAATCTTCTGTGATGAGCAGTTTGGAAGGTATTGCAGTTTAAAAATGGAAAAAATAAATTTGGAACTGTTTTTGGCATCTTATAGCAAAAAAATTACAGCATCCACAAACATAAAATTGACTTTTTTAGGAAGTCTAGATGTCTGTTTTTAACATATCAAAAAATTTGTGATGGTGTTATGCCTTATTTTTGCAAAATGATTTTTTGAAAATGGGGTATTTGCATGCACTCACAGCACTCATGGGCTATGAAGCCATTTTCAAATGCTAACAAAATGCTCTGAATTCATGACACACCGCTTAAACTCAACAAAATGCTTCACTTGATTCATGGTCAACTATACCCGAAAGATAACCTTTACACAACCTTATACTGAAATATTTCTGGTGAAAGAAGGGAGTCTGCTCTTTGTTATGGTAGTTTCAGTGTTTATGTAGTCATAACACATGATATTCTGTGGCTCTTTAAAAATCAGTCAAAATTCTCCAAAACCTCAGTTTTGGCAGTATGGAGCTCTCTATTCTGAAAACGTCTGGCAGTCAATGACTAAATAACGGACTTTTTTATGTATAACAGACCACTGTCAAGCAAAAGTGAAACAGAACACGACCTTAACCAATCAGCTGATCTGTAAGTTAATAGAATACTTCTTTTCAGAGGACGGTATGGTCCATCTTAATCACTAAAGTTGCCATTAAAGTAGTGATAAACAAGGCTTTGTTGCATGTTAATAATGTCTACAGTATGTAGCCGTGTAATAAGCGGGATAACGTTCGGTGAGGCAGTCATTATCGTGGAATATCTCCAGACAGAGTAATGCAGCGCATCCCGACGTTACATAATGGACCACGTTCCACGTTGGGCAGTCAGTTGCTTCCACTTCGCTCATCATTCCCTATATCAGAACATTTCGCCGACAGTCTTCCCCGAACATCGCAGGCTAGTTTGCCTAGTTTGTCTTTACCTAATATCACACAATGTATAAATAAATGAAAGTGTATTCAAATATGTTTCCCATGCATGTGTTATTATTTCCTCAGACACACCCAAGAGGAGGGGACATTCATGTGCAGAGCAAAAATTGAGTTTTAACAGTGATGTTGACTAATTCTGTCAAACAATATTCTACAATATCAACAATCACAGAGTCCGACTGAACCTGACACAAATAATCAGACTATTTTCATAGCCCTACTATCCAATGTGCAGGATATTGTTTGTGTAGAAAGTCTGATTTTATCAATAAACTTTAGCACTAAGTTAACACAAGAGGCTGATCCAGTAGGGGCAGGACTGCCACCTGCTACATATGCAGAAAGTAAAACATACTTACATGTCTACTCTAACAATCTAGCAAGACCGTTCTCCATTCACCCACTGAAATGAAAATTAAAATACCCCCTCCCCCCTCCCCTATCTGTCTCTCTCCTTCCCTTTCTCAACCACAAGGTACACATCCTCATTCACCAAAAAAAAAACCTCAGCAACTCACACATACAAAAACCCAATTAAATACATTGTAAATACATTTCAGCACATATTGATAGGTTGCCTACCTGTGATCAGTGCAATTTTTTGTTAGTGTGCATATTTATTTGTGTGTGTGTGTGTGTGTGTGTGTGTGTGTGTGTGTGTGTGTGTGTGTGTGTGTGTGTGTGTGTGTGTGTGTGTGTGTTCAGCTCTGCCCTAGTTAGAAAAACAGGAAAGCTTGTGGTTTGAAACCTCAGTAGGATCTGCCTACACAGACACATGAGAAATATCTTTGAAATACATCTACAGAAGAACTTTTATATTTAAACAGGAATAAGTAAATACATAGCAAATACATTTCAGCACATATGCGGGATTTATATGCAGCCTATATGTCTATGGAATTTTAGATCAGCATGCAGTGTGTGTGTGTGTGTGTGTGTGTGTGTCAAGATCAGTAACATCAGAGCACTGAGAAAGTCATTTAGGTGTCAAATGAGTGACTCTGTTTATCACTTCATCTGTCTCCATGGTAACTCTGAGCAGTGGGGTTATCTCTCTTTGGTCATCTGGACAACTTTTATATCTAAAGCTGAATGCATTGCAAAAAAAAATGTATAGGTACTAGTGTGTGTGTGTGTGTGTGTGTGTGTGTGTGTGTTCAGCTGTCCCCCTGTTAGATATGAATCAGATCAGGAGACCTTGATGTTGGAAACTTCAGTAGGCACTGCCTGTAAAGACACGGATAAAATCTTCCAAACACATTTGGACTAAATGAATTTTAAAGACATATTTTATAAGTTCCATAAAAGCAATATGTATTTCTCTAAGTTCTATTTTGCAACCTCACAGCAACTCTGCATAAGGACATAGTGTGTGTATGTGTGTGTGTGTGTGTGTGTGTGTGTGTGTGTGTGTAGTAATCTCTCTATCACTCTGCAGTGTGTTGTTTTCTCTGTGTGTGTGTGTGTGTGTGTGTGTGTGTGTGTGCGCGCGCGTATGTTCTGATGTACAGACACTGCAAGGCCACTAGGGGTGCTGAGGGGCATAAACTTGTGTGTACTTATCGAACATACTGTAGGGCAGTTAGCCTGGGAGTTCCCATGCTCCTTGGACACGGCTCTGGTATTGGCTCCGAGGTATGTACAGATGCTATGATAGACATTCGTAGCGCCCAATAAACGGCTATGGACAATTGTAAACGATGCTTCTGCTACGAGAAACGCAATAGGTAGGTCCCCAGACTAAATATCACTTGTGATTTTAGTTTGGCATTCGCCAGGCTATAGGGCAGTGGGAACATAGAGCTGAACCCCTCTCCGCTGTTGTGTGTGACAAGATGTCTATGTGCATCGAGGTCAAGCTGAGTTTTAGGGGTGGGGCAATGACTTCATCAGTACATATTAATGCCGTTTACACAGTGCACACGAAGCAGCCGGTAATTTCAACTTTATCCACATTACACCCTGGTTTGAAAAATGCATGGCATGGAAACGGCAGCTCCACTTAGACGCAAGGCCCAAACGATCAAATATGTTTAAGGGCCACTGGTCTCCACTGGCCATCAAACTGACTTCACTAGCTTAGCCACTGGTCTCCACTGGCCATCAAACTGACTTCACTAGCTTAGCCACTGGTCTCCACTGGCCATCAAACTGATGTGCAGTTTACACAGAGTACTCTGCCTAAACCAAGCTTGTGAAGTCAGTTTGATGGCTAATGGAGTCTTGTGGCTAAGCTAGTGTAATCAGCTTGATGGCTAATGGATTCCTGTGGCTATGCTAGTGTAATCAGTTTGATGGCCAGTGGAGACCAGTGGCTAGGCTTGTGAAGTCAGTTTGATGGCTAGTGGAGACCAGTGGCTAAGCTAGTGTAATCAGCTTGATGGCTAATGGATTCCTGTGGCTATGCTAGTGTAATCAGTTTGATGGCCAGTGGAGACCAGTGGCTAGGCTTGTGAAGTCAGTTTGATGGCTAGTGGAGACCAGTGGCTAGGCTAGTGAAGTCAGATTGATGGCCAGTGGCTAAGCTAGCGAAGTCAGTTTGATGGCTAGTGGAGACCAGTGGCTTCCCTAAATCCTAAAAATTATTACCGGGATTATGACTAGGCCTAGAATAACTGCAGGGGGCACAGTCAATAAGGTGAAATTATGTGGTATAAAATGGCTCAAGGAACAGTTTCCAATGGTCAGATGGTCAAAACATTTTCTGGGCCTCCTTTAATGCCGTTTACACAGTGCACACAGTGATTTCAACTTTATCCACATTAGACCCTAGCCTAGAACTCTAGACGTACCCCTAGCGGTAGCAAATTTGAATTTGCACAGCGGATACGTCTAGAGACCCCTGATAGAAAACTGTTGTATCCTGACTCTGGCGGCGGATAACCAATCACAGCGCGGTATGTGTACAGGAAATCTATAAGGCGGGCTTAGTACGATGATGACAGTCCTGCTCAAACCTGGAGCCAGTATATAGAGAATTGCCTTTGGCTTTAGTTTTGGAGGAATTGCACTTGTCTATTTCTTTGAAAGTGGAACAAGAAAGTTCAATTCAATTCAATTCAATTTTACTTGTATAGCGCACAAATACAGTACATTGTCTCACGGCGCTTTACAGACAGTACGGGAAGCATCCATGAGAATCAGGGGCAAGGAAAAACTCCCTCGCTTTGTAAATAATTTGTTATGTAGGAAGAAACCTTGGGCAGATCCACGCCTCATGGACTCAGCCTACCTGCCTGGGGCCTAATAAAGTATCCGTAAAGTCTGATGCATAGATTGACCATGGTTAACACAAAACAGTATGGGTACTGAATGTAGTCAGAGATGATATACACATAGTTTGTGTGACAGTCAGGGCCAAGGGATGGAGTCAGTAGTTGGAGTGTGGGATTAGTCAGTAATTGGAGTGGGATCAGAGTTCATTGGGTGTTGGTCACCATCTAAGTAGTGGTCATCAGGGGGCCATCAGGCTAGTTCCATCAGGGCCTCAGAGAAAAGGGGAGGATGGTCCTGGTGTGTGGCTCCGGGGGGGGGGGGTTGGTCAGCATCCGTAGTGGGGTAGGGTTGGTGGCAGGGAGGTTCATCACTCAGCCAGTGCGTCGGGGCAGAGGAGGCAAGAGAGACAAAAGAAACAGAAACAAGAGGGTTAGGCCAATCTAGGAGGATATCACTTCATGATATGTGTCATATAATCTAGCTAGAGTGTGGAGAGGGAGAGAGAGAGAGGAGAAAGAGGGTTGTACAGGATGGCAAGTGTGCAGAAGGTGGCAGCACTAGGCTATCGCAGCATAACTAAGGTATGGTACATGGCATCTCACCAACCCAGAAGGGGGTGGTCAGTGGCCGCCTTGGAAAAACAGCAGAGGTAGCCCTCCCAGGAAGGCCCAAGAGGAGTGGTGATATGTCATGGCCCACTCCTAATTATAGGAAATGTCAAAAAGGAAGGTTTTCAGTCTAGACTTAAAGGTATTGAGAGTGTCCGCTTCGCGAATGTAGGGAGGAATAGAATTCCATAGAAGAGGTGCTCGATAGGCAAAAGCTCTTCCCCCAATTGTAGTTTTAGATATGGTCACTTTTTCAAGGAGGCCAGCATTTTGAGATCTCAGAGGTCTTGCTGGATGGTATGGAACAAGTAAATCTGTAATATACGCAGGAAAGTGCACTGAAGTCTGTCGTTCTGAAAAAAGATGTCTTTGCCGTGTTACCAACGGGCTACAGGAAAAGTTTTATATACCAGCTGGGACCACTGGCCGGAACGCTAGCCTATTACGTGGAGAGGCAGTTTGAAAGACAACGCAATCACCCGCCCCTCCATTGAGGCACAGTCTATCAGTGGTCTTCAGACTATACATTCTTATGATATAGTCTGGCGTGTCAGGCTAATTAGACCCTGGTTTGAAAACACATGGCCTCTTAGGCCTCGTTCAGATTGGCATCCCAAATCCGATTTTTTCATATCCAGATTGTATCTAGAATTGATTTCGGGTGGTCTGAACAGCAGAAAACCACATGAATTCCGATGTGGTGTCAATTGCGATTCATATCGGATATGCTGTGATCTGAACAGCTTTTCCACATGGGATAAGATTTCACCGTGTCACTTGCGTCATTTGTCACGTGACACGTCAGATGGACGGAAGTGAGAGATCAATGTTAATTCTCCTTTTAAAAAACAGTGTCGTTTGCTATAACAACGTGTCAGTGTGCGCTATGGATTTGCCGCAAGTTGGAGTTTACCTCGCGTGTGGAAAGCAAGGCTTACCTCGCGTGTGGAAAGCAACGTCAGTGAAAGTTTTCAGCCACGCATCAGAAAGGCAACTAACAGCTGTGCTGGACTGCATTGATGCACTGAAATAAAGATGAGTAACTTTATTCTTCCATCTCTGATACTTCCTTGTTACTTGTAGCTGTGTGCTACGGCCCCACTTAACCATCTGAGAGAGAAACAACCAACATTCTACCCTCCGCGGTTTTGTTTATTATTTGTGGGCATGATGCGTTAGGGTACCATAGTAACCCACGTGGATATGGCAGGTGATTAGCGGACATGGAGATCCGATATGACAAGCAATGTGAATGCGGTCGATAGAGAGATCTGATGTTGATCAGATATGCTAAAAATCAGATTTGGAGTGCAGTCTGAACATAGCCTTAGACACAAGGTCGCCTGGGCGAAAGCGACTGTTGACTATATGTAATACAGTCTGGCCCAACACAATTGAAATAGGTTTTCGTTTGGATATGACGTATTCTCTCGCCTGGCTCTCACGCCTACAACTTTCGCTCTCAGTATTAACAGATCTCTGGCAAGTTCTGATCTATTTTGACATTGTAGTGGCAATAAATGCTCAAGATCATAGATGCTAATGTCATGTACCAATTTTGTGAATGTAATTTGAAAGTGGGGAGGAGAATAACAAACGCGTTCCTATCCTGTAGGACTACAAAAATTTGAGACATCGCTCTAAACTGTGTGCTGATTGGCTAAACCGTAGAGTAATCGAGGGGAAGGCAGCTAGGGGGGCTTGGTCCAGACTACATACGGAGATAAAATGTTTAGCGGAGGTACGTAGGATGGCATCTCCAGGCTAGACGCAAGGCCCAACCGATCAAATAAATGTATGTTTAAGGGTTTAGGCGGACTAAACTGCACATCAGAGAGAGGGAGGCCCAGACAGGCTGTTAAAAATACAGAAGAGTGCAGGTTTCTTTTAAATCTTTATTTATATGTTGTTAAATGTTACAAATTTCAGTCAATGTCAGACAAAATATTTTATAAAAAGATATTTAAAGTATATTACAGCTGTTTTTTTTTCCAAAAAAAATAATAAATTGATGACAAAATACATTTTTTTTTATTTATATTATAAGCACCAGAGTAAAATAAGTTTCTAAGAATTTCCATAGCATTATACAAATGTATTTAAAGGAAATTTATAAGTTATAATATGTGTGACAACTTCTAATAATCATATTTAAACACCAAGCAGAGAGAGACTTAAAAATGCTTCAGATCATGTGCTATTTCAGCAGGAGGTCTGTAATGACAAACAATGAATCCATGCTAATTATGATGACTCATTAGACATTCAGAGATGAAGTAATGCATGAATCATGAATTAATCATGAATGATTTCATGCATGATTTCATGATAATTCATGTACCTTTACCGCAAAAGGTTACCAAGGTGTTGAACACAGTGTCTAAACTCAACATCAGACTCAGCAGTGGGAGGCATGTTGAATTCAGGCGCTGGGTTCAACAGCTCTATCAGACACAGCAGAGGGAGGCGTGTTGGGTTCCAGCCATCTCCACGTCATCATAGAGATCTTCATCTCCACTCTGCTGCCCCTCTCTGCTCTGACCTCCTGAGGTCTGCTCTCCTCTTCTGCTCCTCCAGATCACAGCAGCAACCAGGCCCAATAGCCCACAGCCCATCAGTGAAGCATACACTCTGTAAAATGGAGTGTGCACCCCGTATGGGTTGAAGTACACAAGGCGGAAGGAGCCCTCAGAACAAGGATAGAATGTTTTATTCTCTTCTCTATAGACTATCCATGTGTACACCCCACTGTCCTCTGCTTTGAGGTTGGAGATGGTCAGAGTAGAATTAGCGAGCGATATAGACACAGTCACTCTGCCCCTCAGATCCTCAGGCAGAGAAACGGGTGATACATCAAACTTAGAGTGAAAGTTTACAATCAGAATCTGTGATTGGAGAGCTTTCTGACGATGCCACATTGTGCCATACTTGGCCCCAAAGTCAATTAGATGTTCAGTGATATTCAAACGGACACTTTGACCGGGAGAAAATTTCACATCCAGAGGGGAGAGTTTGGTGCAAACAAAGAGCTTTGTGAAATTAAGTGACTCGCTCCCTTGACATTCGTACTGCCCAGATTGTTGTTGAGTTACAGAGGGAATAAAGAAGGAGTGGTCCTCAATCTGGCTGCCGTTTAGCATGTACATCACTTCATGTGTGTGGGTTTGATTTCGTCTGATTTGGACACGTCCTGTAGGAGTTTCCCAGTGCACTTGGCCAGCGAGTTCTCTTTTTGCAATGCAGGGAAGAGTCACATTCTCCCCTTCATAAACAAACACAGCTCTTGGTGCCATAAATAAAGCCTTGAAGTTATAACTTTGGCACTGATCTCCTCTCCATACGGAACAGAGGTAAAGAGTGTCAAGTACTTTAATCCGAGTCAGTGTGACCTGAGAGGTGTTGAGATCCACCTGCAGTCGGCCCTTCAGATCCTCCACCAGTGGCTCCAGTGAGGAGTTGGTGTCCAGAACCAGAATGAGGTTCTGTCGTACAAAGCCTCGTCTGTACAGTTGCAGGCTCCTCCCGTGTCTTAGAGTAGAATTTACACTGCACAATTCAGCACGATCATCAAAGCTCAAATATTGCCAAAAACTCTCACCTTCCTCTGCACAGACAATGAGACGATAGCTTGTGTGGTTTGTGATGTTTCCTTGTCTCCAGCATTCAGCCCTGTAGTCTCCACTATGAGATATGTTTAGGTTGGACATTTCAAAATAGAAATTAGAAGAGTTAACACACTTAACTTCATATCTGTGTGGCTGTTTTCTCTCTGGCTGTGAGCAGTTGATCAGAAGCAGCAGATCTCCATCTTCATAAACCCTGTACAGCACATAGTCATCAACACTGGAGAATCCGGTAAAAACTTCCACTCCTTCATGGCCAATCAGAAGTTGAGGATGTGGACCCAGGTGGACCCCAGTGCTGAAAAGCAGCAAGAGAAATCCTCTCAAACACACTGCTAACTCCATTTGAGCTGAAGATTAATC
>JAODXP020006449.1:17500-25000 GCA_027497455.2 Sardinella longiceps
GTGTTTTGGTTTTTGTTGCACTGGTTTTAGGTCTCAAGAACAAAAAAGTGCATAGCCTCATGCTATTTTCAGCCCGTGTGGAAATTAAATGTTCTCTTCAACGTCAATAACAATGAACTTACTGTTCAATAACAATCAACAGAGCGCAAAAAAACAGCAGCAGCCTGTCGTTAAAACGCAGCTTGCAATTATAAAAATAAAACGGCTGCCTTTTGAAAAGGTAAGTCAAATGCCAAGTTAAGTAGCCTAAGTCAGTGCAAATGAGAAAAATAAATAAAACAATCTTTTAAATCTCTCCCTTACTCAGCGTCAGAGATTAAATAAATTACAATCGCAAAGGAGTAGGCCTAGGGTTAGGGTTAATGCCTAGGTTAAATAAGACAGATAATGCACCTTCTGTGCATTATCCTCGTCTCATAAGTTCGCAAATGCCACGAAGTCTGTGCAACTGTCAAACGCAGCAGAATCCTTCTCTTCCCCCTCAGTGTAGGCTACATCGGACCTTGCACCTTGCAAATAATCACTGTTGAGTGTGTGATTTTGATGGGCGTCTTTGAACATTCTCAGGGATGAGAAGTGGGAGAGCGTGCCTCACTCTATCCCTGACTGTCAGCTTGCGCTCGAATGATAAAAAACGGCTTCCAGCATTTGAAGCGCAAATTTCTTAAATATCAAATAAAATGAAATATATTTACAACTACATACATTTTTACAACATAAGAATGTTTGTGTCATGTTTAGCCCCTAAGAAACCATATTAAAAAAAAAAAAAACAAAAAAAAAAAAACGAATTTTTCCAGTTTTTACACATTTTTGCAAAACCTCCATTGAGCCATTAGGGGGATGCTAAAGAGCCGCGGGTTGCCGACCCCTGGTCTAACCTATAGACTGCCTATAACACACACACACACACACACACACACACACACACACACACATACACACACATAACAGAGTGTGAACTATAGACTATCTATAACACACACTACAGAGTGTGACTGTAGGCAGAGTGTTTGTCTAATGGAAATAACGGAGGGTGGCCTATTGGCAGGATGTTTTAATTAAGTCACTGCTGGGGCTCAGTGGAAACTGACTTTGTTTATCACTCCATCTGTCTCCATGGTAACTCTGAGCAGAGGAGCTATCTTTGTGGTTATAACCCCCCCCCCCCCCCCCCTTTATCTCGTCCTAAATGTTAAAAACTCCCTCTATTTTCTCTCTCTCTCTCTCTCTC
Organism: Sardinella longiceps; assembly: GCA_027497455.2. Taxonomy (NCBI): domain Eukaryota; kingdom Metazoa; phylum Chordata; class Actinopteri; order Clupeiformes; family Clupeidae; genus Sardinella; species Sardinella longiceps. Next base: position 18,735 of record JAODXP020006449.1, read on the forward strand.
TCTCTCTCTCTCTCTCTCTCTCTCTCTCTCTCTCAGCGTCTTAGAGGATAGAAAAAAAAACTAACTTTGTTTATCACTCCATCTGTCTCCATGGTAACTCTGAGCAACTCTGAGGAGCTATCTCTGTGGTTATCATAGCTAAGTGTTTCAGGGAAACAGCCCCCACCCTCTCTCTATATCTAGTCCTATGTTAAAAACTCCCTGTATTCTCTCTCTTTCTCTCTCTCTCTCAGTTTATTTATGTAGCACATTTCATACACAGACACTATGCAATGTGCTTTATAGAAATAAAGGCAAAGAAGATTGAAAAGCACAAAACAAAATGGCACATCAAATTATTGAGAGAGATAAAAAACAAAGGAAAACACTTCTTTGTGTGTGAGTGTTTTTAATCTACTTGGAACATACTCATACTGTATATTCCTTATTTAAACCTGCTTAAGTCTAAATAAAAAGAAAAGGAAAACATGTTCATAGCCCGGTCATTGGGAGTGGAATCTAGTAAATATGTCTACTCAAACGTTTTGAATCCTCTTCAAGTTGGGGAACAGCACAGACCACATAGTCAATTTGAATATTGGAGAGCCAAGCGCATTCCGCGCGGCCTTCGCATAAACAAGATCCCGTCATTCGGCTTGGATGATAAGTCCTTCATGCAAAAATGGGAACAAATCTTAAACAAATGTTCCTTGGACTTAATGCTTTTGATAATCGAGAAAACCAAGTCTGAGCAAGATAAATTAAAAACTGACGCTAAACGAGTAGAGGATGAAATCAAGAACAAAGCGACTGCCGAAATGTTTGCTGAAGTTACAGAGAAAATATCTACGACACTATCTGGCTTTGTGAAGGACATACAGGCCTACAAGATGAAAAAATATCAGCGGGATACAAAAGATTATGCAGATGGGACAGTTTATGAATGGCAAGGAAATAAAAGGAAGTTTCCCAGGAGCGACCGCCCACCCCTTCCTAGGACGAACAGGTACATGCCTCAATCTACTGCCAGTGAGAGGGAGTCATCTGACGACCTGAGTGATACTGGAAAGGGTGGCCACTCCAACCACAACCCGATTTTTTGGGCCGAGGCCCCAAACATCAAAAGCAAAGACGAGACGGGGCTCGAGGGGGAAGAAGAGAACCCCCACCACCCTCACGCTGGTCTCCGCGGAACCACCAGAGGAGACTGTAATCAACATCTCGGATCATGACCTGACGGACGTAGAAAAAAATGTGCTGCGTAAAGGACTTTCCTTTGCCCCCACCAACCGCACTGACCCATTCTCCTTAAAAGTGGACTGTTTCAAATTCTTTAGACAACTTCACTTGAAACATTTCTTCTCCAAACCTAATGTCTTGTCTAACAGTAATGCTGTAACTAGAAATTACGATTCCAACCCAAGCGAAACATCCAGAGAGGTGACCCCTTTCAAAAAGAAATCAAGGTTTTTGCCTTCATCAAACCTGAATCCCACCATTCTTACTTTTAGCCAGTTAGTGGAACAAGACATGGCTAAACTTGGCACAAGTTGCACCTTGAATAATAAAAATATGACGAAAAGTGAATTGGATGCTTTATGTGCTTTGGAATCTAGAAATGATATAATTATTCGCCCTGCTGACAAGGGGGCGCTGTTGTCGTTATGTGTTTGAAAAACTATGACAGTGGGATACTAAAATTGTTAAATGATGAAAAACATTATAAGCCTCTTTCCTGTAACCCTACATCTAACATTAAATGTATGATTGATGAATTTATTGAGGAATCCCACAAAAAAGGCTGGATAACCCAGACAGAAAAAGCCTTCCTATTAAGCGATCATCCTCGCTGTCCGGTATTCTATGGTCTACCTAAAATCCACAAGTGTCTTGATGATCCTCCTTTACGGCCAATTGTATCTGGTATTGGAAGTGTTACCGAACCCCTTTCACAATTTGTTGATTTCTTTCTTAGAAAATATGTCCATAACCTACCATCATACCTTGGGGACACCACGGATGTTTTAAGTTTGATGAATGATCTAAGTTGTGACAGTAATGATATCCTTGCATCTTTGGATGTGCAAAGTCTTTATACATGTATACCTCACCATATAGGTTTACAAGCTATATCGCATTATCTTGCCAAACGCCCTATTGATGTCTTTCCTCCTTCAGAGTTTCTTACCAGTCTAGTGGAGATAATATTATCCAATAATTTCTTTAAATACTCGGGAAATTCTTTTTACAGCTGCAAGGGACTGCAATGGGGAGCGCTTTTGCACCCTCTTACGCCTGTCTGGTAATGGGTTTATGGGAAGAGAAATACATACACAGTAATATTCAGAACCCCTTTCATTCTAAAATATCATTATGGCGCAGATATATAGATGATGTCTTGATATGGAAAGGCACATCTAGTGAATTGAACAACTTTTTGGCTTATGTAAATTCCACCACCCAATATCTGTCTTTTACTATGGAACATAGTCTCCAGTCTATTGACTTCTTAGACCTGACCATCTTTAAGGATGCTGACAGCGTACTACAGTCCACTATATACAGAAAACCTCTCAGTAGAAACACCCTTTTACGAGCAGACAGTAACCACCCACCACACCTAATTCGGAATATTCCGATAGGCCAGTTTCTACGAGCTAGGAGGAACTGTAGCACCACAACAGACTTCATGTCCAAAGCCTCTGACCTTGCGCACCGGTTTGAACAACGGGGTTATTCTAAAACCGACATCACCAAAGCACGGGACAGAGCTCTTAACAGTGAGCGTGCTACATTATTGCAGAAAAAGCACAAGTCGAGCAATAAATCACGTTTGTCCTTCTCCACCTGCTATACTCCAGCATCTGGAAAGATAAAAAATATTATTAACAAACATTGGCATATACTGAGAAGCGACCCAACACTGAAAGATTTCTGCGCTGAACCACCCAGATTTATATTTAGACGTGCCCGTAACATCAGGGACCGTTTGGTTCACTCGGACATGAATATTCCCTCGCCCACCACTTGGCTACCCAATCCACCCCAAGGCTTCTACAAGTGTGGCAATTGCGCGCAATGCTCAAACTCAACCAACGCTAAATATTTTTTTCATCCCCGCACCGGCAAAAAATTTCCAATTTCTTCATTCATCAATTGCAATAGCACTCATGTCATTTATATGTTGAAGTGTCCATGTGGCTTGGCCTATATAGGCCAAACAAAACGTCAGCTTAAGCTAAGAGTGGCAGAACATAAAACAGCGATTTGTACCGAAAACCTAACGTACTCCATGGCAAGACACTACAAGCAGGCTAACCATGGCTCCCCTGCGTCTTTAAGATTTTGGGGAATTGAAAAAATTGCACCTTCCTCTAGGGGTGGGGATATAATCAAAAAACTCCTGTGCAGGGAAGCTTTCTGGATACATGCACTTGGCACTTTAGAACCTCAGGGTTTAAATGAGGAACTTAATTTATCTTGCTTTTTGTAACAATTATTGTTGAATACATATTTCAAGATGCATGTATTATGTACCAATGTAAATGTATGTAAATATTGTATGTTTTTTATTCACGTAAGATTTGCTAGTGGGCGTTGCCCTTTATTTTGACTGATGTATAGTGTGACAAACACCTTGGCTGGGATGGGTCTGGGTACCTCCCCCTTTTACGCCACCTGTTGCACTCCATTATCTAAGGCTTTTCGGCCTTGTCTCAGCAAGGACTCTGATGAAGATGTGAAAACATCGAAACGTTAGTCATTATGTTTCTGCACTCAATATGTACAATCAGGGTCTGTGGCTGGAGAGCTTTCTCACGGTACCACTGTATACTGAAATGAGGCCCAAGATGCTCGTCAGACCCATCAATCAGGTGTTCAGTAATATTCAAGTGGACACTTTGACCAGAAGAAAACATCACATCCAAGGGGGAGAGTTTGGTGCAAACATAGAGTACAGTCTCATTCAGCGTGAATCTCGCTTCACCCCATGTACATTGATACTTCTGTGAGTGATTGAGTGACACAGAAGGAATGATGAGGGAGTAATGCCCAGTCTGGCTGCCATTTAGCATGTACATCTCTTCCTCTGGGTAGGTCTGATCAACGTTGATATCGCCAAACTCAGTGGGAGTGGTCCAGAACACTTGTTCAGAGAACACACCTTTGTCAATGCAGTGAAGAGTCACATTCTCCTCTTCATAAACAAAAAAGAAAAATATTCTTGGGTACAGCATTCTGTGGTTGTAACGTTGGCACTGAGTTCCTCTCCATACTGCACAGTAGAAATAAGAGTAAGAGTCACGCCCTGAAAACCCAGACAATGTGATCAGAGAGGTGTTGAGATCCACCTGCAGTCGGCCCCTCAGATCCTCCACCAGTGGATCCAGTGAGGAGTTGGTGTCCAGAACCAGAATCTTGCCTAGAAATGTGTCATATCTGTACAGCTGCATGCTGCTCCCGTGTCCTAGACTAGAATTCAGACCACATAGTTCAACACTGCCACCATAGAACACTTGTACCTCAGACTTCTTATCCCCCTCTGCACAGACAGTCAGACGGAAGTTTGAGTGTTTTGTGACATTTCCTCCCCTCCAGCCTTCAGCCCTGTAGTCTCCACTATGAGACAAGGTGAGCTTGGACATTTTAAAATAGGAGCCATGGCATCTGACCTCATATCCATCTGCCCGCGGTCCATCTGGCTGTGAGCAGTTGATCAGAAGCAGCGAATCTCCATCTTCACAAACCCTGTACAGCACATGATCATCACTACTGGAAAAACTGGAATAAAATTTAACATCCTCTCCTTCTTGTTGAAAACTGTGTTGAAGATTTAGGTGGACCCCCATGCTGAAAAGCAGCAGGAGAAATCCACTCACACACATTGCTGACTCCATACTGAAGTTTAGTGTGCGTGTCATTCCGATGCCACCAGGCCGACTTATTTATAGGTGGCCTCCCTCCCTATGGAATTTTATATCAGCAAGCATGAGTGCCAAGATCAGCGACATCAGAGCGCTGAGGGTGTCATTGAGGTGTCAAATGAGTGACTCTGTTTATCACTCCATCTGTCTCCATGGCATCTCTGAGCAGTGGGGTTATATCTCTCTGTGGTCATCTCTGCTCAATGTTTTAGTCAAGACCCACCTTCCTGTGTGTTTGTGTGTGTGTGTGTGTGTGTGTGTGTGTGTGTGTCAAGATCAGCCACACCAGAGCACTGAGGGTGTCATTTCGGATCATTCAGATGATAAGTGTCCATGGTAACTGACCAGTGGGGTTATCTCTCTCTGCTAAATGTTAATGCTAAAATTTATTGAAGATTAATATAATGTTTCCAAAATGGCCTCAGTGGTTTCTCATCTGTTTCCTTAACATACATAACAGAGTGTGTCCTATAGGCAGCATGTTTTGCTTGAGTCATTGCAAGAGACTGACTTTGTTTATCACTCCATCTGTCTCCATGGTAACTCTGAGCAGAGGCGTTATGTCTGTGGTTATCATAGCTAAGTGTTTCAGGCAAACAGCCCCCACCCTCTCTATCTAGTCCTATGTTAAAAACTCCCTGTATTTTCTCTCTCTCTCTCTCTCTCTCTCTCCCTCTCAGCGTCTTAGTGGATAGAAAAAAAACTGACTTTGTATATCACTCCATCTGTCTCATTGGTAACTCTGAGCAGAGGAGTAATCTCTGTGGTTAACTTAGCTAACACCCCCACCCTCTCTCTCTATCTAGTTCTAAAAACTCCCTCTATTCTCTCTCTCTAGGCCTAAATGTTAAAAACTCTCTCTCTCTCTCTCTCTCTCTCTCTCTCTCTCTCTCTCTCTCTCTCTCTCTCTCTCCCTCCTCAGTGTTTTAGTTGATTAATAATTTAATTAATTTAGACAGTTTTGTGACTTAGGGAAGTGACTGCTTTCTATTTATTTTTTAATAAGAGCAGGCAACCAGCAACAGCTCACCAGGTACACACACACACACACACACACACACACACACACACACGTACAGACACACAATCTCTCTCTCTCTCTCTCTCTGTCTCACACACACACATACACACACTTTCCAAAGACCACGGCCTGACATAAAAAACCCTTCAGCATGGATTTGTGTGTGTGTGTTTGTGTTTATCACTCCATCTGTCTCCATGGTAACTCTGAGCAGTGAGTTTATCTCTCTCTCTGTGGTTAATTCTGCTAAACGTTAGAGGACAAAACTCCTCCTCTCTCCCTACCCCTCACTCTCGCCCTCCCTCAACAACTAATTTGATAAACTAACCAAGTGGCTAAAT
>JAODXP020006449.1:40000-42500 GCA_027497455.2 Sardinella longiceps
TTTCTTTTACGATGTTTTTTTAATCAACACCGATGACCTGGCATATTAATGTATTTGCCTAAAGGAGACTGCAGAGTGGGTAAGACTGTTTTTATTGCCAGGCTAGCCGTGCCCACTCACTTGCGTTAGCCTAGCACCAGCGAACTCAGCTGATAGAAGGACTGGATGAAATGAGTTGAAAACGGTCTCCAATGACAGATTTCACTCAGGCTTACTTGGAAATGAGGTTTAACATCGAAAATTCTTAACCCCCCTTTAAGTTATCATTTATTGAGATAAGAGTGTAATGTATTGCTCTATCTTCAACAATAACTTTGCTTGTACTTTCAACTGTGTGTGTGTGTGTGTGTTTGTATGTGTACGTGTCTAAGTGTGTGTGTGTGTGTGTCTAAGTGTGTGTGTGTGTGTGTGTGTTCAGTATGTGTGTGTGTGTGTGTGTGTGTGTGTGTGTGTGTAAAAGTAATGTGTTGGGCATTTGTGTTTTAGCTGCTAGTGCCCCCGTGTGTGTGTGTGTAAGTAATGTGTGTGTGTGTGTGTGTGTGTGTGTAAGTAATGTGTGTGTGTGTGTGTGTCTGCGTGTACAGTGTGTGTGTGTGTGTGTGTGTGTGTGTGTGTGTGTGTGCTCTATCAGTATTCCCAAAGTGTTGATTTGTTGGTGTTTAATGTTTTTATGTTTTATGTGTTTTTGTGTTTTATCCGCTTGGGCCCCGTGTGTGTGTGTGTGTGTGTGTGTGTGTGTGTGTGTGTGTGTATGTAAGTAATGTGTGTGTGTGTGTGTGTGTGTGTGTGTGTGTACGCGCTCAGTATTCCCACAGGGCTGATTTGTTGGGCGTTTGTGTCTTAGCGGTTAGCGCCCCTGTGTGGTCTCCATGGAGATAGCGCCCGTCTGCAGTCTTAATGGCCAGCTGGCTCCGCCCACACAGCTCCAGCTCAAACCAATCAGGTTCCTCGGATCCACAGGTCACACCCCCCTCAGGCCCAACCGACCAATAGCGGCCTGCCTGGTCTGAAAACAGAGAGAGGTGAAGGAAAGACAGGATAGAGAGAGAGAGAAATGGAGAGAGAGAGAGAGAGTGAGAAAAGGAGAAATGGAACGAGAGAGAGAGAGAGAGTGAGAATTGGAGAAATGGAACGAGAGAGAAAGGAGGAGTGAAAGAAAGACAGGATAGAGAGAAAAGGAGAGAGAGATGGAGAGAGAGAGTAATGGAGACAAAGACAGAAATGGGGAGAGGAGAAAGGAGAGGGACATAAAGGGAGAGAGAGGGGGGAGGAGGGAAAGAAAGACAGGATAGAGAGAAAAGGAGAAAGAGAGAAATAGAGAGAGAGAAAAATGGAGAGAGAGCATTAATGAATTACATTCTATAATATTCAAAAAACTTTCCAGTAAAACCACACTGGTTTTAATATTTTCTATTGAGTGTAACAGATTTATTTCTGTTTATTTCCATTTCCGTGTAGTTGGTCCAAATAAAACTTAATTGTTAGCTAAGTCTCTGAGATTAGCATATGTTGTAATGGTAAACAAAAAGTCAATCTAAAGCAAAGATACTAGAACAGGAGGTGTGGGAGCACAGTATGACAGAGCGCTGTATTTCTTTTAGCGCATAGCATACAGTATAAAATGTCCCAGGCATTTTTGCCCATGGCGACCCACCATGATTTTATACAATAACTTCAAGGCAAGCCAAAATACCACTGAAAGTTGGACAAGAAGATTATGACTAAACTATGACAAAAATGGCCATCGGCCCACCGGACATTGCCCTGTATGCCCTATGGCCAGTCCATGCCTGGGGTGTGATCGTTGTGTCGTTGGTGGATCAGAAATTTGACACTTTTCCAAGAAAACTCCAAGACAAATGACAAGTGTACTCGGTGTCATAGGCTCTCTTCTAGCGTACACTGGCTATAACAATTTATTAGTCAGCTGTGACAGCTGTGAATGTGTGTGTGTGTGTGTGTGTGTGTGTGTGTGTGTAACAACTTACTTGACATGGCACTTCATTACTGATTCAAAAACTAAATGGAACACAGCCAATGACAATGGTGTCAGCCAATGGCAAAGAAACACTCTATAAGTGTCAGCCAATGAAAGCTCACCCTTGAAACACTTAATAAGCGTCAACCAATGGCAATGAAACACTCTATTAGTGTCAGCCTATAAAAGCTCACCCTTGAAGCTGTAGGCCCCGTCCCTGTGTTGTAATTGGTAGACGTCACAGGAGGCGCGGTTTGAGTCGAGGGTGGAGGAGTCAGCCTTTCGACCCCCGATGAAACCGTGTTCGCCTCGGAGCACGATCAGCGGACGATTGATCAGGTGCACCGCAAACTGCTCCGACTCACCTGCACACACACACACACACACACACACACACACACACACACACACACACGATCAGCGGACGATTGATCAGGTGCACCGCAAACTGCTCCGACTCACCTGCACACACACACACACACACACACACACACACACACACACACACACACACACACACAT
>JAODXP020006449.1:50000-55000 GCA_027497455.2 Sardinella longiceps
CAGACTTAGACCAATTATTTGTCAATGGATGAGATCCCAGACCCTTGTACAAAGCAAAGCGTAGACCGAGGGAATGGTCATGGCCTGGCTAGGTCATGGTAAATCTTTCAAAAAATTAAAAACTCTGACGGCGTCCAGCTTTCTCCTGTAAGGTTCTTCCTTGAAGTGCTTGTACTGCTTTCTCCTGTAAGGTCCTTCCTTGAAGTGCTCGTACTGCTTTGGTGTCACCTAGAGGAAAAACAGGTTATAAGGACTTTGTGCTCAGAAGGATGGGAGCAGGCTTCACTCAAGTCTTTTTGTAATTTTTTAAGAGTGCTGGCCCAGCATTTATGCAATCAGGAAAGAAGGCCGCACTATGCATATACACCTTTTATTCACACAGACGCGTTTTGGCGATCTGTTCCACACACTGAGGAAGGCAGAACGCCGAAGCGCGTCTGTGTGAATAAAAGGTGTATATGCATAGAGCAGCCTCCTTTCCTGATTTTTGTTAGATGTGCTCTCATGACAATGTTTATTGAAAAAAAAGGTTATAATTATTATGCCCTCATGTTTGACAGTGTTTATTGAAAAACAAGTTGTAATGACTGTTAGATGAGATGTCATGTTTGACGGTGTTTATTTACAATGTTCGGAGTAACGAGTTACTAAAGTAACTAATTACTGTTACGCATTGCATTTTGTGGTAACTTGGTGATGTAAGGCATTACAGAAAAAAAATTATAATATTTTATTCGGTACAATTGTCAGTAACGAAAGTTACAATGCAGTTAGTGGTAATTACGGTGCAGTTTCAATGGAGTTACAGTAAGAGGGAGTGTTCTGGCTCCCCGTAAACGGGCTCTGGTACCACATATTTACTATAGATCTCTCTCTCTCACGCACACACACATATCCAATCAGATCAGACATATTGTGTGTGCCACTTTAAAGGAAAGCACCGGAGTGAATTCAAGCATAGCCCTGTTGAAAGAGCTTGCTAAATGCACTGGTTAGAGAGTGGAACTAAATAATTTGGTACAGCACAGACCGAACGCAGAAGCCAACAAGCTCTTTACACTGAATCAATGTAACCTGACTATTCAAAACCGAAAGTAAAATCTGAGGTTACATAGACTCAATGTAAGTCTATGCTGTTCGAAATTCTTTCATTTCATGCGAGATATATTGCTGTTAGAATGCTCGTGCAGCAGGGCTATGCTTAAACTTACTACGGACTTACACTTTAAGGCATTGAAAATGGTTCACCTGTTTTTTTCATCTCAGGTTTTTCTGTAATCTGTTCTGTGGCTTTCTTCACTGGTAGGACATCTGCAACACACACACACACACACACACGTGCATACATAAATAAACACACACACATCTTCTCAGTGCATCTTTGAAGGTGTCATTAGTTGTGAACAGAATTTCTCTTCTTACATTTGGCGTCAAGAGTATATGCTTATATTGTCTTCTCACTCTTGGTACTTTACTTGTTCTGTTCTATATAATGATCACTAAAATAATGAGCGATTATTTAGCCAAATTAACACACATCTTTTTTCAGTCCTTTACCTGTCTTGTTCTTCTCAGGTGTCAAGCCATCTGTAACACACACACACACACACACACACACACACACACACACACACACACACACACACACACACACACATCTTTTTTTCAGTCCATCTTTGAAGTGATTAGTAAAGAATGACAGGGATTGGTTGACTGACAGAGTTAAGAAATGTTTTCGGAATACTTTATGATGATGGCTAAAAGTGTGTGTTTGTGTGTGTGTGTGCGTGTGTGTCTGCGTGCGTTTGTATGTGTGTGTGTGTGTGTGTGTGTCTGTGTGAGTGTGTGTGTGTGAGAGTGTGTGAGTGTGTGTCGGTGTGTATGTGTGTACAGTATAATACCTGATTTCTTGTTTGCTTCCATCATTTCTATGACCTGATCTGTCTTTCTCTTCAGTGACAAGAGAGCTGTGAAACACACACACACACACACACACACACACACACACACACACACACCACACAGTGGTATGAATCAATTATTTACAGGGTTAAAGTAATTTCCACTAAATGCTTTGAGTACCTAAGAGTAGTGCTGTCGATTAAAAAAATAACGATTACAAGTAACGATTAAAAAAATATATCTGTTTAATCACAAAATTTTGCAATGATTAATTGGTATTAATCACTTTTAATTGCACTTATTTTCTCCAGTAAGAATTTGGATGCCATGTTGGATCCTAAACCAATGGATGGGGCTGGTTGTCTAGTTTAATTTGATAAAAAATAAGCAAATATACCCCTGGCAAAGCTTCCAAACTTGGATCCGGGACTAATTGTCTGATACCAAACACCTCTGTGGTAGCAGCAAATATACTGTACCCTTAAAGGAAAATACCGGAGTGAATTCAAGCATAGCCCTGTTGAAAGAGCTTGCTAAATGCGCTAGTTAGCGAGTGGAACAAAATAATTTGGAATAGCACAGACCGAACGCGAACGCAGAAGCGAACAGGCACTTTACACTGAATCAATGGGACCTGACTGTTGGAAACCGAAAGTAAGATCTGAGGTTACATTGACTCAATGTAAAGTGTTTCGCATTCGCGTTAGGTCTATGCTGTTCGAAATTCTTTCATTTCATGCGAAATATATTGCTGTTAGAAGGCTCGTGAAGCAGGGCTATGCTTAAATTCACTCTGGTATTTTCCTTTAACAAAGCCTCCAAAAGATTTTTGCCACGCTCGTAGATCAGACTTATGGAGGTACTGTACTACTCCACATACCGTCTCTGAATCTTTTACCTCTATGTCATAGTTCCTACAAGTGTGGCCTGTGGGAGCATCTGATATAAATTGTATTTAGTTTTGAAAGAATCTTTCTGGACAGGGAGTCTTTGGGCGGACATTTGGAATCAAATTGTTAGTTGCAATGAGGTTTTAGCTGTCTTACCTGAGGGTTTATCACTCATGGCCAGACTATACATTTATGTGATAATCTGGCTTGTCAGGCTAGTGTGTGTGTGTGTGTGTGTGTGTGTGTGTGTGTGTGTGTTTGTGTGTTTTAACAAATTTACTGTATGTGTGTGTGTGTTTGTGTGTTTTCAAACTCACTCTCTGTCAAGTCCTCAGGGATTTTTGTGTCTGGCACCTGGATCCTATCATCATCCTTCCTCCTCTCCTGGCTGATGGTCAACTTCCTGGTTTGGGCATCCATGTTGTCATCATGGAACGTTGACTTCCTTGTTTTGGAAACCATGTTGTCCTCATTGAACATTGACTTCCTGGTTTGGGAAACCATGTTGTCACCATTGAAGATGGATTTCCTGATTCGGGTATCTATGTTCTCCTCTTTGAAGTTTGATTTCCTGATGCGTGTATCTGTGTTCTCCTCATTCAACATCAATTTCCTAGCCCTGACATCCACGTTGTCCTCGCTGAAAGTCGACCTCATGATGCGGGTGCCCACATTCTCCTCGTTGTCCTCGTTTCGGGCATCCAAGGAGAACGAGAGCACAAGCGACAGCAACTCCTGATTCAGCCTTTGGTTCAGCTTCTCGTATTGGGCATCCATAGTCAGGAGGTTTTTGCCGAAACGTTTGATCCATTTCTCGTGTTCGGTGTTCTTATGCAGGCTCACCATGTCTTTCAGGAGTTTTTCAAGTCTAGTCACGTTCTGTTGCGCGTGGATCGACAGAGAACCATCAATGCACTCCAGCTGTTGTTCCAGAACCGAGATATTGTTCTTGAGTCGGGTCATACGCTGTTGATGAGCCTCGGGACGGGTGATGAAAATACTCTTGCACACTGACAGCATGTTGGATTATGTAATCTGGAAGGCAGAACAGAGGATTTTTATTTTGGATTATTAATGTGCTTGCTCACACTTTTGTTGTTCTTAAAGGAGAGTACCGGAGTGAATTCAAACATAGCCCTGTTGAAAGAGCTTGCTAAATGCACTAGTTAGCGAGTGGAACAAAATAATTTGGTACAGCACAGACCGAACGCAGAAGCGAACAGGCACTTTACACTGAATCAATGGGACCTGACTGTTGGAAACCGAAAGTAAGATCTGAAGTTACATTGACTCAATGTAAAGTGTTTCGCGTTCGCGTTAGATCTGTGCTGTTCGAAAATCTTTCATTTCATGCGAAATATATTGCTGTTAGAAGGCTCGTGCAGCAGGGCTATGCTTAGACTTACTCCGGTATGTTGCTTTAAGATCACTGACACACACACACACAAGGCTCGTGCAGCAGGGCTATGCTTAGACTTACTCCGGTATGTTGCTTTAAGATCACTGACACACACACACACACACACACACACACACACACACACACACACACACACACACAAGGCTCGTGCAGCAGGGCTATGCTTAGACTTACTCCGGTATGTTGCTTTAAGTTGTCAGCATGGGGATTATTATGACTATTATTATTATTTTGGAAGAGATTTAGCATGGTGTATTATTCTAACCCTCTGAGATGTAAAGGGCATTACAAATAAAATGTATTAATATATTATAATTAGTGCTGTCAAGCGATTAAAATATTTAATCGGGATTAATCACATCAATGCCGTAGTTAACTCATAATTAATCGCGATTAATCACAAATTTCTTTCTATTCTAAATATCCCTCGATTTCTTTTTGTCCTATTTTTATTTATTTATTTCCATTTCAATGCTGTTATCAACATTCATTGGTGGGGGTGAATACCAATTTAAAATAAAAGAAAACACAGTTACCGCATTAAAAATTATTAACATGTTCAAGTACTGCCAGAGAGATGTTTGTATGTCTTTTATGTTGCTAGTTTACAAGTTTACAAAAAAAAAAAAAAAAAAAGAGGCTCAATGAAAATATGGCATTATGGTCTACATGAGTAAACCTACATTGCATGAGCATACCTTTAAAATTTTGCAATATGGTTTACATGAGTAAACCTACATTGCATGAGCATACCTTTAAAATTGCAGGGCAATTATGTCATATTGGCA
>JAODXP020006450.1:0-61216 GCA_027497455.2 Sardinella longiceps
CACTGCTACTAAATGGTTAGTGTAGAAACCATTTACTTTGGTATAAACCTATGAAATTTGCCTGACATACTGTCTGAGGGCCACTGTTTGGGAAAAAGGCCCTGGCCACCCAAAAATTCAATATGGCGGCCATTTTTCAAGATGGCTGCCATTGTTACTTATGGTTGGAATAAAAAACATATACTTTGGTATAAGAACATAAAATTTGGCTGAAATGCTGTCTGAGGGCCACTGTTTTGGAAAAAGGCCCTGGCCACACACAAATTCAATATGGCAGCCATTTTTCAAGATGGCCACCATTGCTACTAAATGGTTAGTGTAAAAGTCGTTTACTTTGGTATAAAAGCATGAAATTTGGCAGAAATGCTGTCTGACGGCCACTGTTTAGGACAAAGGCCCTGGTCGTCCCAAAATTCAATATGGCGGACATTTTTCAAGATGGCTGCCATTGCTACAGTACTAAATGGTTGGAATAAAAACCATTTACTTTGGTATAAGAACATGAAATGTGGCTGAAATACTGTCTGAGGGCCACTGTTTTGGAAAAAGGCCCTGGCCACACAAAAATTCAATATGGCAGCCATATTTCAAGATGGCCACCATTGCTAATGCCACTTTTAAAGTTGGTACAGTACATACTGTATACAATAAATCATGGTCCAGAATCACATATTCTCTATTCACATTTGCAACTGCAAAGTTCTGTGCATCTGAAACCCAATTTAAAACATGTGCATCTCTCCTGGCATTCTGTTTTGCAGCCACACTTGGCAAGTTGTTCACAACTTTGTACAATTGGTGCATTTGCAGTCCAGAAGACCTCCCATTGTTCACCAAGCTTTTTCCATCCCCAGTCAGCAGGACTCTCTGCTTCTGGCTGACACTTGGTTGTATACACCATTTACAGTATACATTTGTATGCCTGTGTTTTCCACCAGGCTTTTTTTCTGGTTTCGGCAATGTTGCATGAGCATGGTATGAGTATCTCATATGACCGGGTGCTAGAGATATTAGCTCAACTTGGAGATGCCACAGTACACACAAGTATGTTGAGGAGGGTGAGGTCTGTCCCCCAGTGCTACAGAAAGGGTTGTTCACCACTGCTGTCATTGATAACATTGACCACATCCCTTCTCCAACAACTGCCACAATATCATTCCATGGCACCAGTGCGTCTGTGTTTCAGCATCCGACAAAAGAAAACAATGGTTAGGAGCGTTGGCAGCTTAGGTTTGGGCCAGAAAAAGTAAAGTCTGTGACAGAACTTCTAGACTTTTTCACCAACATTCATCCTGCTTTCTTCAAGACAAAGAATCCGGTTCCACCAAATAGCCCAGTACCAAATCCTGTCACCACTGTCTTCAGGCCACAGCTTGCCCTTGAGTATGAGTGGCTTGAGAAAGTAAGAGTTGTGGAAGACATACTGTACTGTAGGTGATGCAGTGAACCTTACATGGTCAGCCCACCATGCCTCATTAAAGAGGAGCCCAGAATTTAATATAAGCATCACATTGCTCTTGCCCCTATTCAGAGACCAAGCTTACTCTGTTGCTACCATCAAGCATGTGATGGAGAAAGTGCAAAATATAGTGGCATATCAGCCCAGGTCAAGTACCCATCATCACAGCCGACCAGCCAACATATGCACTTGCATATGCAGTGGCCTTAATGAGGCATGGTGGGCTGACCATGTAAGGTTCATTGCATCACCTCTTTCTTCCACAATTCTTACTTTCTCAAGCCACTCATACTCAAGGGCAAGCTGTGACCTGAAGACAGTGGTGACAGGATTTGGTACTGGGCTATTAGGTGGATCAGAATTCTTTGTCTAGACGAAAGTAGGATAAATGTTGGTGAAAAAGTCTGGAAGTTCTGTCACAAACCTAAGCTGCCAAAGCTTCTCACCATTGTTTTCTTTTGTCGGATGCTGAGACACAGACACACAGATGCCATGGAATGATGTTGTAGCAGTTGTTGCAGAAGGGTTGTGGTCAATGTCGTCAATGACAGCAGTGGTGAACAGCCCTTTCTGCACTGGTGGACAGACCACACCCTCCTCAACACACTTGTGTACTGTGGCGTCTCCAAGTTGAGCCGATATCTCTAGCACCCCGTCATATGAGATACACATACATGTTCATGCAACATTTTCACCAGGCTTCTCTTTGTGGTTTTGGCAAACACAGACATACCAATGTACTGTATACTGGAAATGGTGTATATGGGGTCAAGCAACCAAGTGTCAGCCAGAAGCAGAGAGTCCTGCTGACTGGTTGGTTTCAGATGCACAGAACTTTGCCTTTGCAAATGTGAATAGATAACATGTGATTC
Organism: Sardinella longiceps; assembly: GCA_027497455.2. Classification (NCBI taxonomy): domain Eukaryota; kingdom Metazoa; phylum Chordata; class Actinopteri; order Clupeiformes; family Clupeidae; genus Sardinella; species Sardinella longiceps. The sequence continues at coordinate 2,332 of JAODXP020006450.1, forward strand.
TGGACCATGATTTATTGTATACAGTATATACCAACTTTAAAAGTGGCATTAGCAATGGTGGCCATCTTGAAAAATGGCTGCCATATTGAATTTTTGAGTGGCCAGGGCCTTTTTCCAAAACAGTGGCCCTCAGACAGTATTTCAGCCAAATTTCATGTTCTTATACCAAAGTATATGTTTTGTATTCCAACCATTTAGTAGCAATGGCAGCCATCTTGAAAAATGTCCGCCATATTGAATTTTTGGGTGGCCAGGGCCTTTTTCCTAAACAGTGGCCCTCAGACAGTATTTCTGGCAAATTTCTTGCTTTTATACCAAAGTAAACGACTTTTACACTAACCATTTAGTAGCAATGGTAGCCATCTTGAAAAATGGCTGCCATATCGAATTTTTGCGTGGCCAGGGCCTTTTTCCAAAACAGTGGCCCTCAGACAGCATTTCAGCCAAATTTCATGTTCTTATACCAAAGTAAATGGTTTTTATTCCAACCATAAGTAACAATGGCAGCCATCTTGAAAAATGGCCACCATATTGAATTTGTGGGTGGCCTGGGCCTTTTTCCTAAACAGTGGCCCTCGGACAGTATGTCAGGCAAATTTCATAGTTTTATACCAAAGTAAATGGTTTCTACACTAACCATTTAGTAGCAGTGGTGGCCATCTTGAAAAAATGGCCGCCATATTGAATTTTTGCGTGGCCAGCGCTTTTTTTTCCAAATAGTGACCCTTGGAGAGTATCTGTGCCAAATTTCATGCTTTTATACCAAAGTGAACAATTAAGTCACTAATCTGTTACCTCACTCACGTCAGATGTAGCGCTACGCGCGTTCATCTGATATTCAGCGATAGACGAATTATTTCAGGAGCCAGAAATCCTTGAATCTAACTGGGCAAACGGCTTGTCCATCAATGTAATTGACGCACACTGCAGCCAACCACATCGAAACCAACCGAAGACGCTCGTTACGTTTGTTGGATTGGTTGGATTCAAAACAGTTGCTTCTTCGCTACGTCACACCCTCTACAGCAGCCAGCGGCCCTGATTGGTCCGGTTAGAGAATAATGGCTTGAAATCTCTCTGATGGGCTTCAACATCAGATCGTTGCGCGGAAGTGCCTTACGAAAGTTACGTAGCGCATGATCTGACGTGAGTGAGGTAAACTAATCTGCTCTACTAATATAGAAAGATACCATAACAGCCAATCATTCGTGCCAGATACAGCCAATCATAGCACATAACACAAAAGGCAGAAATTAGTGAATGCTGCAGTGTTGCATCATCAAGCAGCATTAGATCTATACGGTAGTCTGTGATGATCACTAGCTTCTAAAACGTATTCTGATAAGTTGCAATATCTGGCTCAAACTTACTTACCATCCAGCCAGTCTAGATTCCTTGTCTCCAGCACACTGAACACACACAAAAGCACAATAGTCTTACACAGTGTCCCGCTTGATGGCAGCATTTTTATGAATTCCAGTTGAAATGTCAAAGACATACAGAGAGAAATGAACTGAAAATCTCACAAATCGTCTATGCCTCACTTCCACTGACAACAAATATTGACTACAGCATTGCTACACCAATTCCAAAGTCCAGACAAGGGATGTTTACAAATCTTCTCTGTACAAACCCACAAACATGTGAACAATGGTATGAATGGTATGTTTTATGTTGGAGATGGATATCAAGTTATTACATTTTGTCATGTATACAAATGTTATGCAGTTATAGCAGTTGCTATGGTGATGGCGCCGCTGAGTAGGCAGCCTACGCCGTAGCTCCCCTATTTTTCCGCTATTTTCTTTTATTTTCTAAACTTTTTGTGATTATTTTTTGGTAAATGGCGGCACTTAGTTTTCCGTCAGTTTTTCGTTTACTTTTGTTTACCTTTTTTCTTTTTGGTTTAGTTTGAAAAGTTTAATTAGGCTATGCCATATACGTGCGCTTGCATTTTGAAAAATGCACCCCTCCGACTGACAAAACTGCGGAGCCTGAGAGCGTTTTCGACCGAAACGTCTCCGATGGGCTGTGACGGAGGTGAGGATCAAGGCAGCGGGATGCAGCTATCCAGCAGAGCCTAGGCCAGGCAATTCAGATGCAGAGGGGGGAAATGGACGAGTTGTGAGGTAGCCCATGCGACCCTGACGTCTTCGGTTGTGTGAAGTCTGCGCTGCGCTGACTGCATTCTTACCGTGAGTCGATTGGCTGTGATCTGTTGCGGGACCATACAATGGACTATACCCTACACTGGTGGGCTGTGTTGCCACATGAGAGTGAACAACCCCAACTGCCTGGATCGATAAGATCTCTGTGCACGTGATCTCTCCTCCCTCCTGTTAAACTGCAGTGATCCCTCTCCCCCTCCACGTCTATGGATCCCTTTCTGTAGGAAGATCCTGAGGACAACATGGACTTCTTTGGTTTAGTCTAATTGTTCTTTTTAACTTTTATTTATTATTTTCGATTTTTTGTTTTAGGCTATTTATTCTATCTTGGACAATCTCTCTCTTTACTCCTCTCTTCTTTGAGCCTTTCTCTGTCTTTTCATTACCACATTTCACTACAAATTGTGCACTGCCATGATTATGTAGGCTATGTGACAAATAAACCTGAACTGAACTGAATGTTATTTATGACGCTTACAAAATGTAATAATAAAAATAAGAAATTAAATTCATATTCGGTCTTAGCTGCAGGTCTACAATATACAGGGTTGAGCCAATATCTGTCCATTTATATATCACAAAAGACTGAGGAACCTTCACAGCCATTCGTCCAGCATAGTATGGAACTTTGCCTTATTTGATGATGTAGTTCAAAAGTGATTGCTTGCATATTATTCACACAGGTAACAGCAGGGGCGTTTCAAACGGGGGGGATGGGGGGGATACGACATCCCCACTTTTGCATTTTTATCAATCCATCCCCCCCACCTATATGAAATTAAAATTATATTTTAAACAGAGAGAGAGAGAGAAACAACGGTCGGAAATGTTCTATACTCACTGTAAATGTCATAATCCAAGCTGTTCAGCCACCCCATCACTTACATGAACAACTCTATGCAGTCATTAGAGAGGGTAATCTGGGACAAGATGCCCATCTAAATTCTAAATTATTGAATTTAATTCAGTGGGCGCTAATAATGTTACCATTGCTCTGATAGGATAGGTTACTGTACACAGGGACGTTGCAGACGGGGGGGGGGTTTGACATGCCCACATAAATATGATTCCATCCCCTTCACTTTTGTAAGATTTTAACAATACCAAATATTTCCACACAGACACTGGAATACTATATAGTGTAATATATTTCAACTTAATTTTTTGCTTGGTAGAATATGTAGAAAATATTTCCACTAGAGACACTGGAATACTGTATAGTGTAATATATTTTCACTTTTTCCTCTGCTATCAGTGATAACAGTTAACAAAGTGCGTGAGAGTGAACAGAGGCCTCCAGATCCATGGGCTTTCAGAAGAAAAATAAAAGATTGTAGGCTAGACTTGAATTAAGACACCCTACGCTCAATTGGTGAAACAAATTCCTCCATGTAGGCCTCAGGGCCACCATCCTCAGTAGGCCTATTGCCTAGGCTATTGCCCCATACTTTCCATGAAACTTCTAAAAATCATACATGACAGTGCTGAAACTCAGTGTCCCTGGATCAACCAAATACCAGTTTAGTTTTTGGCTCAGAATTTGGGTTTGGGGTAGGGACAGGATTACATCATTCAGTTAATTAAAAAAAATATCTAATAACCTGTTAAAATGTACCAGAATGCAGGAAATAACATCTAACTATTCCAAAATCTCCTGGGGGTGGGGGGGGGGTCTATCTACCCCACTTATCAAATATTATAACACCTTTGATTCACAGCTGCTTGGTAGACCTGTTCTGTGACATTAGTAATGTGATGTTCATAAAGCCCAATTCCTCATCCACCAGACCAGCATTTGTAATAAACCTAAGACCTAAGACATTTTAGGCTAATGGCCGAGAAAATTTGCAAATACTACTTGTGACTACTGCATGTGATGGCAACTCTAGTAGGCCTATTATAAAACAGAAATTCCAATTGGTCGCGAGACTATAGGCCTAATTATAATTTTGGCTGTGATAATTTCAGTGGCTATTTTACTTCCCCATCTTAGAACCCCCCCCACCCCCCCCACCCCCCACTTTTGGAAAGCTTGATACGCCCCTGGGTAACAGTATCAGGTAAGCTGTACAATATCAGGTAAGTATTGGGTATGTGTATTGATAGGACCAACAAAGCATTGTCAATCACGATGTAACATGGAATTCTTTTTTTATTTTCCTTCTTGGCTTGTCTTGCCACCTCCTGCTTTGTGAAAAGTATATAAAACAGTGTTACCATTACTGTCTTTCATTATCATTTTAATTTCATGAAGTGAATATAATGAGGAGTTTGGCCTAATGTTTCATGTTTCCTTAAGTGTCTCAGTACAGAGGTCACAAAAAATCTTTTTAACATGATGGCTGTTATGTAACTGTTATCTTAGTTTCACTGTCTGTGCTGTTATAGTCCAGTCAAATCAAGTCATGGGTATTTATATAGCACGTTTTAACACAACACATTTGATCCAAAGTGCTTTACACTGGAAGGGGGGACCTCACTAATCCCCACCAATGTGTAGCACGGCATGGGTGGGTGATGCAGGGCAGCCGTCACAGTCAGAACCAGAACGTTCACCACACACCAGCTTTTTGAGATGGAGAGTGAGGGAATGGATGAATGAGCCAAATACAGTGGGGGAGTGATTAGGGGGCCAGATTGAATGAGCCAGGTTGGGATTATAGCCAGGTCACAGCCGAAAGATGGCCTCTCGTACAGCACAGTGACCCATCACTGCACCGGGACATTGGGATTGATCAAGGCCAGAGGGAAGTGAGCCACCTACTGGCCAGCCACCAACAACACTTCTATGTTTCCGCTTTTGACCTCGGCGGATGTTATCCCCGCACATGATTTTAACCAGAACTGAACAAATTGGAAACTAATACTGATTCAGATTTTCATTGCACTGATGTGAAATATTTTGCATTCAGAATGAAATCACTTTTCCCATTTTGCATAATCATTTGCATGACTTTGAGGATATGTTATTTTATTTATTAGAGCATGGTATGCCACATCGTACCAGTTCAGCACGATTGGTACCTCGACTGAAGGTGGTACCAAAAATGGTACGGTTCCATGGTACCAGTACCAGATTTTACCAGTGGGAAAGCAAAATAAGCGATCCGAACCGAACCGAACCAAGCTGGTACCATGCAATGGAAACGGTTTAAATGTAAACACCCACGGGAATCTACGGAATGAAGTTTGGAGTCACTTTGAGCTACGTCAATGGTGGAAATTATGGAGGTAAACTACAGTTTTCAACTCAAAATTTGAGGCACCCGATCGACTCCAACGTAAAGCCTGTCTGTAGCCAATCGGTTAACTAGCCGTATTCCCAAGAGGAGGGCTCAGGTGCAAGTGAACTATATGCGACAAGTCCGTGCCTCGATCATTATTTAACATATTTTAAGACAGAATCACACCGGCATTCTCCTTTAAAGCAATGTATAGTCCTAACAGTTTTACAGATATCAGATGTGCCGCACTTTTAGTATGATCTAAGACAGTATATACAGTATATAATATAGGCCTACGCACATGTATGTTCTGTGTCACCCTGAGCAGGCCAGGTACTTCCTCTCTCAACAGTGGTTTCCTGTTCAACTTGTGATTTTACTCTAACCCTGTCAAAGGCGCACCAATATCATCTTTCACCTCTCAATGTCATACAGCTCTTTTCCTTACAATAATAATAATACTGATGGTATATTACTACTTAAAGCGTTGCTCTGGAGTGATTTTAAGCATAGCCCTTTTGAATGAGCCTGCTGAATGCACTAGTTAGCGAGTGGAACAAAAGAATTTGGAACAGCATAGACCGAACTCGAATGCAGAAGCAAACAAGCACTTTACACTAAGTTAATGGTCGCCGTTGTGTTCACGTTCGGTCAATACTGTTCCAAATTCTCTCATACCATGTGTAACGGATGCCAGCTAGCTCGGCTAGCTTGACGGCAGTAGGTGTAAATCCTCATCACCCAATTCCTTGGGCGCTTCTAAAGGCTGAGTTAGCAGCTCAGGCTTTTAGGTCTGTGGTTAGAGCACGATCCACACTGGGAGTTTGTAGCTTGTGGGGTGGCGGGTTTGAGACCCTTGTGCAGTGCGGACCACCACCGGCTACACATGCACTATCTAGTGCTGTTAGAAGGCTTGTGCAATAGGGTTATGCTTAAAATTACTCCGGATTAATGCTTTAATGTAAGAAAACCATGTACTGTGTGATAATATTTACCTCACAAGGCTAGTATTTCATTTCCTGGTGAACCAGTAGCCTGTAAGTAACAGGCTACTGGCACACTGCCCTTTCACGCCTCTCCGCAGGCGTGGTTTAGTCAAAAGATGCTTGCACGTGGTTGGAGCAACCTCATATGAATGACATGACACTTCGACCACTCACGTCGAAGCTTTGTGACGTAGAATGTGTCGTCACGTAAGCGCCGCCAGGTCGGGAACCAAAACAGAAACGTCATACCCACTGAAATCCCTCCCTACGATCCTGATTCGTCGTGCTGCCCCGGTTATTTCGAAAATGGAGGAGGAGAGCGAATCACTAAGCTCGTTCGTGTTCAGAGTCGGTACGGCTACAGGCTGTAGCCAGAGCCAGCGAGATCTACGGAAATACGTCGGTGGGAGTGGAAAAGCATGGGGGACAAGGTGAACAACACAGCTGCAGCTGGCTGTAGCCAAACACACGTGAACATGGACGTGATGTCAGGAGATATCGCAGAAGTTTGTTTGCACTGAAAACAGCTTGAATCCCCTCATTTCACCATTAAAATGAATGTGATAACTGGCGAAATAAATCATATAATGTTGCTTAATAAATTATTGTTGCAATGCAAGAGGAACAGAGTTGTGTTTGAAGGGGTTTTGTTAAAAATAGTAATGTGGTATGAAATGCTTAGAGATGGCAAACCAAGCCATGCTGGAGAGCAATAAGGCTATTTCATTGGGCAAAACTTGCATACTGCTTAGAGGCAGTTCATTCAAATAAGCCCATTTTCAGTGAGTACAACGTGGTTGGTGTCATATTTGTCATGAGGAGTTTCAAACCAATCGGAATAATGAGTTACGTCATGGGGGTGGGATGCATCCTCTTGCAGCCGAGAAAAAGGAGATGCGGGTTTCGGCTGCAGCCGCCTTGTTACCGCGAGTTTTGAGTGACGTGCTGTGGGCGTATTTTGGTGACGCAATCACAAGCTTGGTGAAGTCAGCCGGAAGTCGGACACCGCGTCTAACCACAATGCATCGCTTGGCTGCAGGCGGCTTTACATCTCAAACACGCCTACTGGTGTACCAGAAGGTTTGTGTAGCCCAGCCCCCTGGGCGTCAACACATAGCTTCTGGTTCACCAGGAAAAGTATTTCACACTTGTAGCCTCTTTTCTGGGGTGAGAATAGCCAGATGAACGCCGCCTGCTGGCTCCACTCATTTCATTTCGTTCCACCACACAGTTAGCAGAGAGGATTCAAGCGGAGCGAGACGCTCCAACGGTCATTCAGTTCCGGGTTCTACTTTCGCAAGGGGGAGGGGGGACAATCCCCCTTTATGCAGACCAGCGTCGGACTCCGTTACATTGAAGTCAATGAGAGATGTGTGGGATATTACCAATAAACTGGTCATAATGTCTTTTTGGAGTCATTGAGGTCAGTGGTTGGCTTATCTTGGTCACTGTTTAAAGATCTTTGCAGTTAGGGACAGAAGGCTACAGTTTCGTTTTCACCGGCACAGATCCATGCGGGCCAAATTCAGCAAAGAGAGCGAGAAACTGAATCCACGGTATTATGCCCAGACATCACTACCTGGCGTTAAGATAACAAAACATTTTTTATATGAGCTATAAAAATAAAAGTATATAGATCTTTCAGTTCAGACATTTTTGTTAAAATAAATACTTAAAAAGAAGAGAGCAGTAGGCCTACATACTGTAGGCTTCACTTACTGTCTCTGGTGTGATATTCTCACAATTTCAGATATGCCAACTCTCATCAGTAATTTAGGCAGCTTCCTCCCCATAGCTTACTTTGTACTTGTGGAAACAGTAGACACTAGTCTATCCTTAATACGCTTTGCAATAGCTTTCTTATACCCCTTACCCAGCAGGCCTACTTCACAGTTCATAATCCCAAGTGTTAGCAGGTGTAAATAAGCCATTGTAACCATTATTGTCCTTCACTACCATTTTAGTCACTTGATTAACTGAGTAGGCTATAAAGAAGTGTTTGGCCTAATGTGATAGACACACAAACTGTGGATTCCCATTTCTTTGCTTGTCTCAGTATGTAAATCAGAGGTCGCAACTTTAACAACACTTAATGCTACCAATTAAGAACGTTTGTCATAAATGAGTGGGGAGTGAGGCCCAATTCCCTAGCCTGGGCGAAAAGCCGACTGTTGACTAGGGTTAGGCCTACATACGGTCTGGCCCAATGCAATTGAAATAGGTTTCCGTTTAGATATGACGTATTCTCTCACCTGGCTCTCACGCCTACAACTTTCGCTTTCAGTAATAACAGATTCTGGCGAGTTCTGATCAATTTTGACATTGTAGTGGCAATAAATCCTCAAGATCATGGATGCTAATGTCATGTACCAATTTTGTGAATGTAATTCGAAAGTGGGGGGAGAATAACAAACGTGTTCCTTTCCTGTAGGACTACAAAATTTTGAGACATCGCTCTAAACAGTGTGCTGATTGGCTAAACCGTAGAGCAATCGAGAGAAACGGAAGTAGGGGGGCTTGGACCAGACTACGTATGGAGATAAATGTTTAGCGGAGGTACGTAGGATGGCATTGCCAGGCTACCAATTCCCCACTCCAAAAGATGAGCCAAGTTTGCTGACAAGATAAGGGTTTTATGCTCTAGGCAGTGAAATGATTCCAAGGCCAGACCACATTTTTGAGAGCTGCATTTGTAGCAGCTGTCTGCTCAGCTAACTTTCTCACAACATTTTCTAGAACTTCTTAGAGGAAATGATACATTCCTGTATGACAAAACATATTGGATAAAGATAGGAAACAGAACTAGAAGTATGAAGTGTGTGACAAGAACTGTGTCAGCATTGCGACATGCCAAGAAGGCACGCCTCCAGATTTTGTTTCATCTGGCACATATGCTGCATACACAGTGTTCTGGAAAACTATGTCACTAATGTCCATTGCGGTGTTAAAAACTGGAAAGGGTTAGATACAGTAGCATAGTTAAGTGTGCTTGCTCAACTGAAACCAGTTTGTCAGGTGTGTTTCACACCCGATTTAATCTGTTCCAGTTATTGTTTACAGAAAATATCCAAGAAGTCAACATACAGGTTCAACCAAATGATGAGAAAAACAAGCTGATTCCTGTTGGATTAGAGTCAGTCCTGGACAAGTACTCATCTCAGGTCTTTTTCAACTCCAATGACAAAACACTTGAACCCTGAGCTGGACAAGGACTTAGTTCATCAGTGCTGTAAGTTACTGTGATGTTTTATATGGTATTTGTCATTTATTGACTTGTTTAGCAGCTGAAACAAAGTCATTTCATGGTAACGATTTAATTTACAGCCTGTGAAGTTCTGGGTAAGTACAGGTAAGAACAATGTAACAAAATAGAACTTTATGTGTAATATTGCCATAATTACAAAATGGCTATAGCCTAGATGCGTTGTATAGCCTACAGGAAATGCATGCGTTGATTCACTTAATTTTACAGCCCCCACATCCAATATTAGGGTGTAGTTACAAGTAGTTTTGGGGTATTTAGGTAATTCCACTGTAGGCTACTTGTTCTTTACTTTTCAATAGGGTAGCCTACCTACAGTAAATGGTGTACAGTAGCATGCATAGTCAGAGACAACAGTTTGACAGAGATGCTTTTTATTTACAACATGGAAAATGAAACTAATAAATCCCTTGCATGAATAATCACTTGCGCTGATTATTCCACTCCAAATGGAACAAGACTATTTCTCTCAACTCGCGGGAGATTTTACCCTACATCAGTCGCGGTTGTCCATGAGCCTCTATATAAATAAGGTAGACTTTATTTCATTAGTTTAACGCTGAACAAACAACTTACACCGTGTCCTAACTGATGCGACTGCATTTGTGCGTCAAAAAGAGTTCCATCACTTTGTTTTCTATTGGAATGTACTAACTGAATGCTATGCGATGCGACGCGACTAGTCGCATTGCTACGCGACTTTTTAGTCGCGCTGTCCGTTTCTATTCCAGTCGCGCAAGTCGCGTTGCTCGGCCAGATTGAATAGAGAATCTTATCGAATAGAACGTCACATTTAACGCATCCTATGTAGACAGTGAAAGTCAATGCTACACGACAAGCCGACAGTCGCTTTCAGTTAGGACACGGTGTTAGTGATCAAACAACATAGTTGCTGCCGTTGCGAGATAATCTATATCTGTCTGCAATACCGCTCTCGGCCCTCACGCACCTTCTGCATAGATAGGACGCGCACACTGATGCTACACCACTTAGGTAGGCTACCCTATTGAAAAGTAAAGAACAAGTACAGTGGAATTACCAAAATACCCCAAAACCACTTGTAACTACACCCTAATATTGGATGTGGGGACTGTAAAATGAAGTGAATCAACGCATGCATTTCCTGTAGGCTATACTACGCATCTAGGCTACCCCTTATTTTGTAATTATGCCAATATTACACATAAAGTTCTATTTTGTTACGTTGTTCTTACCTGTATTTACCCAGTACTTCACGGGCTGTAAAATAAAGTGTGAACATGAGTTATTCCAGCAAACTTAAGCTGTAAGTACTCAGTAATCTATCCCTTGATACTTTTTTGTTACACCATTCTTACCTAATACTTACTAATACTTACCCAGTACTTCACGGGCTGTAAATTAAAGTGTTGCCCATTTCATTTTTTTGCGATAAAAAACCTATTCTGGGCAATTCCAGCGTTATGGATGTGACATTTTCATGCATTGTTGATGAACAAAATGCCACATAACCTCCGCAAACCTAGCATTATTTCCCAATTTTGTTCATATTCTTATGAAAACTCCATGGCTGAATATAGGCAAACACAAAAAATTCATATCATGATTTACATTATAAGAATATGAGCCTTTCAATTTGCGTTATGGACGTGACGAAAAACGGACAAACTTTTGAGAGAGCTCAGTTTTTGCTGTGAAGTGTGTGAAATTTCGAGAGAAATGTAAATATTACTACATTCATACCAAACAGGACATCTCAGTAAAGACAGAGAAAGACTTAATTTCAAAAGCAAATGTAAAAAAGTTGGTTTTCATTGGGAGAAATGGCGTTATGGATGTGACGTTATGGACGTGACGTGTAACACCCACAAAATTTCCTGCAAACGTAATAATTATTACGTTTGTGGGAATTTTTTATTACGTTAACAGTAGGCGACTGTTATTACGTTTGTGGGAAATTATTACGTTTGCAGGATTATTACATTTTAAAAGTGCATATTTTTATTACGTTAGTGGTTTATTACGTTTGTGGGAAGTTATTACGTTTGTGGGTGTTACAGTGACGCCTGGAAAAACCTTCCAAAACGATACAAAACAATTGTGAATGGTGGATTTTAATCTGTAATGACTCAAATAGTAATATAACAATAAAAAAATAACTGATAGCATTGCAGCTTTGTGTGTGTTATCACCCACTTATGCCCATTATAAGCCCCTCCATAGACTTACATTATAGCTGAATAGGGTAAAAATTTTAACAAACAGATATCCTTTCGAAACTCACTCAGATGAATATTTACATCAAGACAATACTTTTTTGTATTGGAAGTTTTGTATGTCCACCTACATTTGTATGTCCATGTAGGTGAGACTTGAAGTTTTAAGGTGAGGTTTACTTTTTCGTGGAATTGCCCTTCTCTTCTCTTCTGACTGATCAGTACTTGATAATCAGTTGTGATCAACCAATCCCCCAGTAATTACAATGGTGCATTAGAAGTTTGTCACATGTTACTGAACAGCAGGAACTGAAACTAAAACAAACAAAATAATTAAATGGAAAAAAGATACCGGAAGGTTTTTTATAGCAGAGGGCTATCTGAATTGAAGTATATTTAAATTCGATCCTCTAATCTAGGTAATCTGAGATGGAGTTAGAGGGCAGGTAGGTAGATTCGTTTTTAAAGGTTGTATTTATTGACTATCTCAATCTTAAAACGCCAACATAGTTTGATCAACAACTGTGGAGGGTTATTCAAGGTCATCTATTCTATTCTATCTAGTCATACTATCTGAAGATAGGTTGACTGAGAAAATGTGTTAGGCCTACATAGTTTGTAAGCTATTTAAACTATGTCCAGAGATGAAGATGTAGATGAGGATGCATGTCAGCTATGCTGTATGTCATTTATTTACAACATTGAATTCAGCTACTGTATAGGTCTATTGGTGGTGATGTGCTTGTTTATGTTTGAAGTAGTGCTATCAGACTATTTTAAGAGGATCTAATTAATCACAAAATTTGCCAAGATTAATTGCCTTGATTAATTGTAATTATATGGAGCTTGCAAGATATGTGCTCATCCCACCCCTTAAGAAGGCAATGATAAGCAGTATAAAAAACATTCTTTAAAGGAGATGGGCATATGCAGCTGAAACAAGTAACCTATAGTGCTTCCAAGTTTTTCAATACTAAGATTGTAATATAACCACTGGCCCTATTTGGGCTAAACTTATTTTTCCTTTGTAGCATTTTTAAATTCTTAAATTACTTTTATACTGAAAAGTTTTGAAACCAGTACTTTCACACTTTCACACATTTCTAACTTGAGTTTGAGTTGATACTTCAGCTTCTACAGAAGTCTTTTTAAATCCTAGTGTCTTACTTCTACCCAAGTAATGAATGTGAATACTTTTGACACATCTTTCCACAAACCATGCAAAAAGGGAATCAGGGCTGGGATCAACATACTTTACTCATATACAGGAGGAAGCTCACACATCCTGCAGTATCCATAAAAAGACACGCATACACTTGATCTAAATAGACAAACAAAAAGATAAGACCGATAGTTCTAACCAACTACTTTGTAGTTCAATTAGTTGGCTGTGTGAATTTTTTTCCCCTGCAGATTTTGGTGGGTGAACTAAAGTGGATGTGGGAAGCAGTATGAATCAAAACAGAGAGGAGAACAGACGGGATGGAGACCCTCTCTCTAAAACCAATGTACATGGGGAACATGACATACAAGACCAGAGGTGAGTTGCACCTCAGATCATTATCATTAATTCAGAGTATTATGTGGGCCTTCCGAAACAAGAACCTGTTTCTTCTTATTTTATACATATGTTGCATTTCTTTCAGGATAATGAAGTCTGGTTACGTGAATGGCCAGTTGAGTCGTATCTTTCTCCATCTGCATTTCTCATACTGTCTATCCTACAACTCTCTTAATGTCTTGTTCAAAAGTGACCATGAATTCTGATAGCTTTGCTGACTCCTCTGTACAGTAGTTGCAAAGTGTATTGCCTGCTATGGCATGGAACTAGCCTGGGAGTCCTTGTTTTGCTTGCCAAGATTACTGTGTGCATCATCTGAATGGTCTGACACCAGCAAAACAGCTGCTAATCAGTATTCTTGCACGCTATTGCAATTTACGTTACGTTTATGTTATGAGGCAAGTGTTGCCTTAAACTAGCATTGGACTGATCTTCCGTTGCGCGCGTCTCTCTCTCTCTCTCCCTTCATGTGCGTGCAAGTGTGGATTCCAAAATCTCAAGTTATCCCACTTAGATAAGCAGATAAATGACGAATTCAAGCGGAGTTGCAAGTTATTGCTAATGTAGGCTAGACTATTTAGTACTACCTCCACAAAGAATTCGACAAAATTGATCTTGTCCGAGCCCTCTTTGTCATAAGACACTAAACGCACATTAAGTTGGTTCCCCTTCTTTAGGTCTAATTCAGAACAATCACACTTTTTCAGTTTGAGCAAGCTAGACTGCATCTTCTCCATGTTTTAAGATATCAAATCCTGTTTTGGCTTGTATGAACTCAGGGTTCCCACTCTTTCTTCAACATCAAATTTAAGGACTTTTCCAGGACATTTCAAGGCTTTTTCCCTCAAATTCAAGGACACGGATCGAGGTGTAGGCTAATGTTATCGGAACAACAATACACCAATTCTCGATACAACAACATGCTAATAGAATTTCCTTTATTGCTATACCTATGAAATAAAGAGGTATGACTGGCCAGTGGTGATCGGCGTAGTGAGCAAATTCATGTTTAGAATGAGATCTTTTCAGTCAATGATGTAAGAGTGCACACTCTTGGAGGTGCTGCTAGGCGAGGTTAACTGTAAATAGAATTTAGCGCACACTCAAATCTTCTTTTTTCTTAAGTTTATTTTGAATTGTTTCAATGAAACCTTGACAAAGGCCAAACGGCCGAAACGTTGGTCAAAATAAACTTAAGAAAAAAGATTTGAGTGTGCGCTAAATTCTATTTAGAATGAGATCTTTTAAAATCAAGGTTTGGTGTAGGCCTAATTCCAGCATAGCCCTGTTGTACAATTTTGCTTAGTGCACTAGATAACTAGCCTGACATGCCAGACTATAACAGTATAGTCTGGAGACCAGTGATAGACCCCCGAGTAAAACTGTGGCTATTTGTTAGCAATGCAGTGTATATTGGCATGTTGCAACCAGGTGTTCTTTTATTTTGAGCTTGTTTAATGTGCCTCGCTGCTGGCATTGAAACTTGTGTGTGTGTGTGTGGCCTTTATGGAATCATAACTTGTCCGCCAACATAGCACTTTGAAACGTCTTGTTGTTGTACAGTATGTGCCAGGACTCCACCAAACCACCAGAAAAGGGAGTGGTGTTGGAACTGCAGGTGTTCAGCCACAGGCATAAATTATCAGAGGGCCACAGTTATTTACAGGTTTATCAACATTCTAAATGGGTGATGATTGAAAAATACAGATTGTGCCTTATAACCTACATGTACAAGCACTAGATAACAAGGCGCATCATTCTTCAAATTTGTCAGTGAAAACATTTCAGGCAAAGCTGTGAACACAATACAGATAATGTTGTTTGATGTTGTTCACTATATTTTTGTGATATATAGGCCTATAGAAACAGGCCTAATTAACATGAAGAAATATTAGTCATATCTTTACTTAACATTAATGATGTATTTAATCATAATGATTTAGGAGTAATTATCACTCCTAAATCATTATGATTAAATACTGGAACAGAACCCGATCCTATGATATTTAATCATAATGATTTAGGAGTGATAATTACTCTGTTTAAAGATATGCTAGCAATGCAGTGTATTTTGGCATGTTGCAACCAGGTGTTCTTTTATTTTGAGTTTGTTTAATGTGTTTAATACTACCATCATCAAACACACAAAAAATACCTTTTTTCAGATATTTACGGCAGAGCAGACCCTCCAATTATTTGTTACAAGGGTTAAAGTTAACCAAAAAAAAACACAAATGAAAAGTAGCCTATAACAGACGGTGTCGGGTTCAACCTATTTTCTTGAGCTTTTTAGACTTTGGCTCCAGGGGCGTAAAGTTAACCCCCGCAGCCCCCAGTCCAAGGGGCCCCGCCCAACCTGTCATTTCAAAAGTTGAAATAATTATTGTTCTCTTAATGCAAGTCGTAGCGCTCCGTGACGCATAGGCGCTGATAACGCTAGAAAATAATAAGCTAATACATCGGTATTTTAAAAGAACGTCTTCTCCGAGATAAACACATGACGTTACCTATGCCTGCAGTCACTGGTTTCACCTTGTCAGTGCGTGGTGTGTGTGTGCGTGAGTTTGGAGAAGAGGGCGAGAGGACGGCATAGCTGGTCACAGGGAACCGCATTCCAGCAAATGGATTTATAACGGTAGCCTAGACTCTAGACGTACCCCTAGTGGTAGCAAATTTGAATTTGCACAGAGGTACGTCTAGAGGCCACTGATAGAAACCCGTTTTAGCCTTCCTCTGGAGGCGGATAACCAATCACAGCGCGGTATGTGTACAGGAAATCGTAAGGCGGGCTTTGTACGATGACGACAGCCCTGCTCAAACCAGAGCGGAATCGTCTTTGGCTTTAGTTTTGGACGAATTGCACTTGTCATTTTCTTTGAAAGTGAAACAAGAAAGTGCACTGAAGTTTTTCGTTCTGAAAAAGATGTCTTTGCCGTGTTACCGACGGGCTACGGGAAAAGTTTGATATACCAGCTGGTACCACTGGCCGGAACGCTAGCCTATTACGTGGAGAGGCAGTTTGAAAGACAACGCAATCACCCGCCCCTCCATTGAGGTACAGTCTATCAGTGGTCTTCAGACTATACATTCTTATGATATAGTCTGACGTGTCAGGCTATTATAACGGTGCCGTGGACAGCAAACACAGCGATTCAGTGTATGGAGAAAAGTGTATTAGTCTATTTCTTGCACGTTTTAGTCGGTGACTTCAAACAAATAGGCTAGTTTATCTATATGCACAAGTTCACCATCCGCGCAATAGACAGCTGTTCAGGTGGTCTGATGTGCGGCGAGCTTTGTCAAGTTCTTGTTCAGATTTCGAGAGCTTCAAGAGCAATGAAAGTACTGATTATTCGCGGAACACAAGCAGCATGACGACGGAGTAGTTGCTTTATTAATATCGGATTTTTAAAAGAGCTAAACATCTAAACAGCTAGTCTAAACATCAAGGCTACATTAGTGAAGCCACAGCATTACAATTGAAAATACTGAATATACTGTAGCCTCTTCATTCTTTATTACACTATGGGAGTTTTAATTAAAAAAAATAAAGTCAAATATTTTTTCCCCCTTAAAATAAGCCCAATTTAAAACAGGGTTTGCCATGGGAAACAAACCAATTAGGCTATAAGTTTTAAAGAAGGTGTCCAATTCCTTAAGTGCTACTGTATGTGAAGTGTGAAGCACACATTTCCCATTGTCCATCCAGAAGGCAAGTTCTGCATTAAGGACAAATAACATTAGTTAACCGGAGCCCAATAACTTAATAGGACTAATTGCTCTGAAGCTCACATTTTAGGCTACACTTAGGCTATAGACCTAGAAAAAAGCATATTTCTTTCATGCGATAATAAGTTATAAGGAACTGAGACCCTCTATTACCCTGATTGTCCTGAGTCTAATGATAACAGTTATAACAGTTGTCTATTATGAAAATTTTTCCACATTCATCCAAATGTTCCTCAGAGGGGGGCCCCGTTTGGTTTCCTGCAGGGGGGCCCGAGTGTTTGCGTTACGCCACCGTTTGGCTCCCTGACTATTTAGTGGATGTTGTCAGCACATGTGTTCTGTGCATATGGAATGTATTTCTGGACAGGCACTGAGTATTTGAAGGGAAAAGAAAAACATTTTTCACATTTATCTGATGAATAATACACTGTATACACTAAAATAGGCACAATTTTCTTTCGCGATATTTCCGGCAGAGCAGACCCTCCAATTATTGGTTCTTAGGGTCAAAATTAACAGAAAAAACTCAAATAAAAAGTATAACAGACCATGTCCGGTTCAACCCATTTTTGAGACTTTGGCTCCCTGACTATAGCCTATACTATTCTATTTAAAAATACAAACCAGACAAATGTATCTCCCCAGCTTATCAAAAAGCAGCAAAGTGTCTGTGAATCTGAATGAGTGGCTAAATTAAATTATAATTTTCCAGGTCAGTACAAAATTTTTCCAGGACATTTTAACATTTTAGCCAATTTCCAGGTGTTTTCAATGACTGGAAAGGCCATCTCTAAAATTTCAGGTTTTCCAGGTTTTCCAGGACGCGTGGGAACCCTGTGAACTACAATACTTATTAGATGGCTTATGTATTTTTGGATTAAAATTAGGCAGATTTTGTTTTTGTCATATCCTTTCAGACAAGTACCACACAAAAAAAGTTCTTACTTGGCTTGTGCCAGATGTATATAAACAGTACAACCCATGGCTTGCTTCTTGCTAGCTTCTCAATATGAGTGCTAACTCCTTGGCAATGGCTTCACATAGGCCTACTGTATACCACAGTTTTACTGTAGTGCTTAAAATATAGTAGTCTGGGCGAAAGCAACAGTTGACTCTGTCATACAGTCTGGCCCAACGCAATTGAAATAGGTTTCCGTTTGGATATGATGTATTCTCTCGCCTGGCTCTCACGCCTACAACTTTCGCTTTCAATATTAACATATCTCTGTCAAGTTCTGATCTATTTTGTCATCATAGTGGCAATAAATCCTCAAGATCATGGATGCTAATGTCATGTACCAATTTTGTGAATGTAATTCGAAAGGGGGGGGGGGGTAACAAACGTGTTCCTTTCCTGTAGGACTACAAAATTAAAAGTTATTAAGCGTTTCTGCCAATAATCCTCCATTTAGAATTGCATAGTCAATGGTGATCGCCGCTAACAAAATGTATCGACAGTTTGAATGCGCTGAGAAGTCACAAATCGCGTTGTCATTCAAACAGTAAACTCTGGCTAAGTCACGTGACCTAGCTTGCTTGCTAACCAAAACTTACGATAGCCGGGACGCGCTCCCTGATCTTGCATAGGCGGTATCTGCCTCTAGGAGGGTCGGACAATCTCGTGAAGGGGCTTGTTTTACTCCGGAACATGTCATTTATCAAGTCTAGTGAGTTCTAGGCAATTTACATAAAGGTGTAATGCATAGGAAACGTCGACATTTTACCTAAATGTTGCATGTGGTGGCTTTAAGTTACATGCTGCATAGGAGTAAGTTACAGTTTCAGTGCCTAGTCTTCAGTTTGTGAGCAGTTAGCAGTTGCCTGCTTTACTGTGCTCTGATGTTATCTTTGCTCCATGCAGGGGGGCTTGTTTCCATCTGGTGTTCAGCTGGTTGGATTGGAGGCATGTCACCCGGAATGCTGGCTGGCACGTGCCTCTGGTTGCCGGGGTAGGTCTTTGAAGGTAGCTTTGAGGGTGCCAGATTTCTCTTTGACGAGAGGGCTAGGGCTTTCACGACCTTGTAGGGATCTCTGTAGAAG
Source organism: Sardinella longiceps (assembly GCA_027497455.2). Taxonomy (NCBI): domain Eukaryota; kingdom Metazoa; phylum Chordata; class Actinopteri; order Clupeiformes; family Clupeidae; genus Sardinella; species Sardinella longiceps. The sequence goes on from JAODXP020006450.1 coordinate 21,497, forward strand.
GCACTCCTCATTCTCTCCTTCTTCTTGTGTTGCTTTTTCAAGCATTCAACTCTTCTTAGCGTTGGGGAACGCTGCTTAATGTCACCTTACAGTGCCTCAAGTCCTTTCCTCTCCACTTCTGCTGCCTTCTTCCACTGTTTTCTCAGGAACCTTCTTTCCTTCACCAGCCTTTCAATCTCTCTTTGCCTTCTGGACTTGGAATGAGCTGGTTCATTCAGTACCTTACGGCGCTTGCTTTTCACCCCAAATCTCTCTTCCCCATAGCTCTAGGTGGCTTCTCCAATCTTGTCCAACTTCTTCTCTACACCACCTTTCAGCTCCACCAGGAAATGGACTATGTCTATATTGATGGTTTCCCACTCATTTTTCTGACAAGATTTAGGCCACAAGATTCGACCCTTTTTTTCCTAACTTGATGGATCTTGAGACCCTTCTCTGATGTTATCTTTTTCCAGCCACAGATGCAGCTTTGTAGCTTGTGTCCTACCAGAGCTGCTGCTGTTGTTTCCATTGCAAGGTTCATTACCATGTGGTCCGCCTATGAGTCATCTTCCACCCCCACTCTCGCAGACTCCAGTGGTATTTTTCCTTTCAAACTTTTTGTAGCCATATTGGGTGGGACCAAGTCACTATTCAGTGACCAGTTCCTGCCAACACGAAACTTGGCATGGATTTCGACTTAATTTGTGCAGTTTTGACCTTGTCAGCCATAGATAGCTGTTAACAATACCTCACTTTAGCTTTCTCATTTTAAACCAGGTGGCGCTATACATGGAATGGGTGATCATGGGATAGGTTTACATGGCCCCTGAAGACAAGCATATAAAATGTCATAAATCAATTTACTGTATGCCCCCCCCCCCCCCCCCCCCATGAGCGGAGTACCTCCAATTTTGTGTGACTTTTTCACAGATATTGACAGTTTATTTTAGATAAAGATGACTATGATAATAGATTTAATATAAAATTTTATCTAAAATTGAGAAGAACATATCGGAATTGGAATCCTTGTGTCAAACAAAGAAGAAAAATGACATATTATGACTAAACGAAACCTAGATTTAGTCTTTTCTTTTCCTGTTGGGGGCCATTTTGGATTGTATGCATACCAGCCACTAGGGGGTCACCCCAACTTCTATCCATTGATTTTTGAAAACCTTAGACCTATATCTTAACACCATGCCAAAAAACAAAAACTTGTCCAGAAGTGCACGATCTTCCTGACTTTGGACGAATTCCCTCCTAACTAACTTTAATGCAGATTTTTCTTTCCCTTTAATTTGTTACATAGCCTGGCCCTTTAGTGAATGTAAAAGGTTGGCAATAGTTACAAATCTCAAAGTGCCACCTAGCGGGGGCAATTGTCTACCACAGATCTTTCATTTCCCAACGGACTCACCCTGTCAACGACAACAAATCCACGGCATGGGAGTTGAGCGCTTAGAAGTGTTTTTGAAGGCTAGGGTTGTGCCACCTCACCGGCCTCCGTTACAGGATTTACACATATTGCCACTAGCTAGCCCAGGCTAGTTGGCATCCGTTACACATCAGTTTGTGATTACATGATGCATTGAAAGTGTTGGTAACATTTCTGGCTAAATAACTAATAGAGAGCACAGTTGCAAGCACCAAAGTTGCAAGTTGACAAGCTGGAGATCTATCATTGAAACCTTAAACTAAGCTTATCTCAGCAAATTACTCATGTCATAGCCCAAAGTGCAGTGGGCTCATGGTTTAAATCAGGGGTGGCCAAAATTTTGTGTCTGTTGGCCTTATAATGACAAATCTAAGCTGCCAAGGGCCATTGTAAAATTAAACACATTTTTTAACCAGTTTCAATTGACAAAACAACTGTGTTTTAGAAAACCTGCCATTTAATGTACACTATTGAATGAGACAAACATCACAGCAGTACTTAGACTGTGATTGCTGTAACATGCACTCGTAAGGAAAACCAGCTATAACAGTGAAGCAGGACATACATGTAGGCTACTGTAGTATGAGATTAATTTTACAATGACATAAACATTTAGACATAGCAGAGATGTTATTGCAACTCAGATGATATTGAATCACACTATTTTAGCCTGTTTTCTAGTCTACTGAAATACGGCACTTGGATAGTGGTTCTGTAGCCTACTGTAGAAAACTATTAGGGCAGTATAGCTTTTAATATGTCAGTTAGGTCTGGGTGAACTATTTCTGAACTATTTCTATTTGTGAGACGCGATATACCACGGGTGATATTTTACAGCTAATCACTTTGCCTTTTTTTGTTGACCGATGTAAAAGTTCTTTCTCAGTTTATAATACTAAGTTTAATATTTTCCTGTATGAAGTAGTGTTATATGTATTGTCATTGAACATCAATATTTACCAGGATATACCAGGGAGTCGAGCCTGATTCTGATGATACACCAAGCTGTTACTCCCTCAGAAGTGACCATTCAAAGGGTGAACCTATTCGTTTTGAAGGGGACTCATGTGCTGAACCTGACTTAAGGTGAGCAGTTAAGATCATCTACCCTATACATGCAGAATGTTTCTGGCTCTCTAACTTGCAGATACAGTATATTGGTAGTCTGCTGACATATTAGCCAGCAGATATAAGTAGGCCTATTTCCATCTGGATTCTGAGATGAGTTTTGTCTATTGTTATGAAATGTATGATATGCAAACCAGGTGGTTACTACTTACCAGCATACAGTAATGTAGTACCAACAAATTATTATATGAGCAAACAATCTTAGAGAATGACTTTACTTTGGGGTACACAAAATTGATTGGGAACATCGTTTTAATGATTAATTCATCATAAGTTGTATTATGAATAACAATATGCATTGTTTCTTTCATAAAATTGGATGTGGATTAATTACAGACAAGGAAAATACAGTGACAAAATATGTGATGACCTTACTAGCTAAGGCCTGTATTCTCTTTTGATGAAAGTGCTTATGTATCAGGCTTGGAAAATACTGCCCATAGCTATCCTATTTGATTGTCATGCATAGGGGAAAACATCCAGGTACTGGGAACAGCATATTGGCCATCAGCTGATCCTGATAGAAAATATAGGTAGCTTATCAGCATCCTATTATTATTGCTGAATGCCAAAATGTCCCCCATTTCTCAAAGAAATCTGGTCACCGTAACAGTCAGTCATAGGCTACATCGATCTTTGTCATTTTGTCACTAATTTATTGCAGCACGGAGCCAAATCAGATGAAGAGAAAAAAAAATAATTTTGCCAGGTGTTAATCACGCTCTAGTCTAAAAAAAATGTCCGCCATTAAAATTTGTTTGCGTTAATGCCTTTATTAACATGTTAAACTGACAGCGCTAATGTATGCACATACATTTGATGCACATAGGCGGATCATGATGAAAATCAATAGCGTGCAGCATAGCGTTTAAGTTGTCCTTTAACATGACATTAGAAATTTCGGTAACACTTTATTTTAAGGTTCACATATTAGCCACTAATACATACCTAATTAATGCCTGTATTAGTGGATTGTAAGGCATGTGTTAGGCAACATTAATCATTTGTTTGGCATGTATTCACAAATTTCTTGTTCATGACTATTTAGGCCTTTATTCCTGATATAATCCTAATAATGCCACAATAAGCCTTGACCTCTAGTTATTAAGTAGTTGTAGGCTACCTACCAAAATAGGACATCTATAACCCACTTAACAACTTTTTTTTTCTTTGTGTTGTTATGTTGTTTTATTTTTTAGTTATCTTAAGTCATAATATAGGCTAAGTTATTTAAGATAAGTAAGATTACATTTCTTTTCCTACGGAGCCCCTCTGGTGACATGGTGGTACTATATTTTTAAGGAGGAAGAAAAAAAAAAAAAAAAAAAAGCATGTTCTGGGGACTAACACTGACTAGATTTTTGCGTGATCTTGAGTTTGTTTTGCGAGATCTTGAGTTTTTTTGCGAGATCTTGAGTTTGTTTTGCGAGATCTTGAGTTTGTTTTGCAAGATCTTGAGTTTGTATTGCGAGATCTTGAGTTTGTTTTGCGAGATCTCGAGTTTGTTTTGTGATATATCGCAAATCAAAAGTCGAGGTCTCGCAAATCAAAAGTCAAGATCTCGCAAAACAAACTCGAGATCTCGCAAATCAAAACTTTCATGCATGTCTGATGGTTGCAAGTCTGTAATTAGGTTGTAGTTTCATATATTACCAGCAGGTGGCGCATACGGCTCTGACTTCCAGGCCTGGTGGCCTAGTTGCCTGCGCGCAAAATGTAGGTTTCGGTTTCGGTTTCTGTGTCGCTGAAAGGTAGAATTGATAGAGTGTCTACCTTGGTAAGGAAAAAATAGACATGGATTGACAGATAGCACTTTATTTTGAGATGGGGCTTAAATACAGGGAAATTCAGTCGGCTTCTACATTCTCTGGCACCGCCACAAACTGACCCGGAAGTTGATTGTAAAAACCAAGAAAGACCCAAATAACTGTGGTCATAAGAACGATTAAATGGCCATTGGTAAAGTTTATTAAACTGTGACTGAGACACTTGTCATCTAACTTCCTAATGCTGGTTTGGGTGATTATGGAGTCTTTTAGCTAAAGCAAGACTTGATCTATACATCTCTTCAATATTGGGGATTATAAGCTTGTCATTTTGGAGTTTTGTTCCTGCTACCAAGTGGAATCCTTCGGGCCTACAAGGCCTGCTGTGGAAGTTGAGTGGCTGTCCCCACTGAGATTAACATCTAATACCATCAGAACTCCTGGTGACTCGGGTGAGAACGCCATTGGGGACGGGGATAACAACTACAGCAACGAGGATTCGGACAGCGGTTCATGCAGGTAGTGCAACAATTTGTCTTGGGATTGTGCGTGGATTCAGCACTGACAAAATGGCTGGTGGGAGGGGGAGAGACAAAGAAAATGATAACGTGACAATGGCTCAAGTGCAAGAACTTCTTGAGCAACAAAAAGCTTTTTATAAAGAACTACTGCAACAACAAGAGAGCAATTTTAAAGCTTGTGTTAGTACCATCATGGACACAACCAATAAGAGGATTGATGATTTGCTAAAGGAATTATCAGAATTAAGAACAAGTCTGCAATTCACACAAAAGGAGATGGATGATCTTAAAAAGACTAACAGAGGATTTCAGTCAAATATGAAAGTACAAGAAGCAGATATAGATAAATTGGCAGAATCTATGTTAATACTTGATTCAAAAGCAGACTTTCTTGATAACCAAGCCAGGCGAGCCAATATAGTCATTGATGGAATTCCGGAGACAGAACATGAGAACAACTCTGTCTCAGAGGAAAAAGTATTGACACTTATTAAGGACAAATTGGAGATTGATCCTCAAGTTGTCGGAATAGACTCCATCATGCGTGTTGGGAAAGTAAACAAAACTGAGGATGGCACTATGGGCAGACCTCGTCCAATAATTGTGAAATTTCAACGAATAAAGGACAGAGACATGGTCTTGAGGAATGCAAGAAAGTTGAAAGGGACCAGGATTTTTATAAATGAGGACTATCCAGAGGCTGTACGACAGAAAAGAAAGGAACTTTTGCCCAAAATGAAAGAAGCAAGAGAGAGAGGAGACATTGCCTTTCTTCGCTATGACAAATTAATCATACGGCGAGGAGAGAAAAATGTATCGAAGGATTAAGGGGCATGGATGTGCTACTAACATGGAAAATGAAAGAGACTAAGCATTCATAACATTATGTCAGTTGCAGGGCTACCAAAGAAAAGTCTAAAGGTGGCACATATGAACATTTGTAGCTTAAGAAACAAAGTCAAGGATGTTCATGATTTTTTAACTTCAAACTGTATTCACATTCTTGCCATTTCTGAAACACATTTGGACCATACTTTCAGTGACGGCTCTGTGGCCATACCTGGTTTTAACCTGTATAGAAAAGATAGAAATTGCTATGGTGGAGGAGTTGCTTTTTATGTTCAAGAACAAATTCCTGTGAGAATAAGAAAAGATATTATGCCTGAAGAAGTTGAAATATTATGGCTCCAGGTTCACATACCACATAAAAAAGACATGCTGGTAGGCTGCTGCTACAGACCACCTAGTGCAAATATCAGCTACATGGATAGCATAAGTGACATGCTGGATAAAGTATGTGACTTGAATATAGAGGTCATTTTGACAGGTGACCTAAATGTAGACTGGTTATCATCAAAGTGTCCATTAAAACTGAGGCTCACTAGCATAGCCAATATATGTGGAATGAAGCAGGTAGTAAATCAACCAACTAGAATAAGTCTTAACAACAGAGGTGTCAAAACTATATCTTGCCTCGACCATATCTTCATAAATAGAATGGAATTATACTCTAAAGCTTTATCAGTTCCAATAGGTTGCAGCGATCATAATGCTGTACTCATTGCAAGGAAGGGGTACATACCAAAAGTTAGACCTAAGGTCATCTTGACAAGATCCTATAAAAGGTTTTCTCATGAGACTTTTGTGAATGATGTTGGTAAGATAGACTGGTCCAATGTCTTTAATGAGGATGAACCAGAGGCAGCACTAAAGGCATTTTTGTCCAAGTTTGTTCCGGTAATAGATTCACATGCCCCTGTCAGGAAGATGACTGTTAGAACTTTTTGTGCACCTTGGGTTGATGAAGAATTGAAACAATATATGTCCCAAAGGAACTTGGCTAAGACCTTGGCAAATAAGACAAGGAGTGAGACTGACAGAAAGGAGTACTGTAAACTGAGAAACTTTGTCACTAAACTTAACATTAAGAAAAAGAGAGTATATTATGCATCACAGCTAAGTAAAGTTAACAATGATGGAAAAAAGCTATGGAACACATTAAATAATATATTAGGGAAAAAGGCATCCCCACAACCAACATTTATTGAACATGATGGGACTTTTATCACCAAATCATTAGACATTGCTAATCACCTAAATGATTATTTTTATCAATAAAGTGGGTACATTAAGAAGGAACTTAGTATCTGGGGGAAATGACAGTTCCACTCTTAATATAAAGCATCTCATGAAAAATAGATCTTGTAGCTTTGAGTTTTCGGAAATCATGGAGGACACCGTATGTAAAGTTATCCAATCATGCTGTAAGGACGGGCGGGCTGGCAATGATTTCATAGATGGGAAGCTGCTTAGAATGGCCGCAAGGTTTATTTCTGCTCCCATATGTCACATTTTTAACATAGCCTTAAGAATGGTATATTTGCCCAGGAGTGGAAGCAGGCAAAAATAATCCCACTACCTAAGGATAAGAAAGCAACCTTTACAGCATCAAACAGTAGACCAATTAGTTTGCTGCCAGCACTCAGCAAAGTTTTTGAGAAAGTAATATTTAATCAAGTACAACATTACTTTACAGCGAACAATTTGATTACAGAATTCCAACATGCATACAGGAAAAGACATTCTACCTGTACTGCTCTTACCCAAATGACTGATGACTGGCTACAGGAAATGGATAATAAAAAGATCTGTGGTGCCATATTATTAGATTTCAGTGCGGCTTTTGATGTAATTGATCATGAATTGCTACTTTTAAAGCTACAGAGATATGGTTTTAAACCTTCTGCAGTCAACTGGTTAAAAAGCTATTTGACAAACAGGTCACAAAAGGTTTTTTTTAATGGTAGCTTTTCTGAGGGTGTAAAGCTAGAATGCGGGGTGCCTCAAGGGAGTTGCTTAGGGCCGTTGATGTTTTCTATTTTCACGAATGATCTTCCCCTGGTTGTGAAGGATGCAAAGGTAGCAATGTTTGCAGATGACACAACAGTGTACACATCCGCAAATACACTAGCAGACCTGACAGAGACATTGAATAATGTGCTACAAGAAGTTGAGTCATGGGTGATAGAAAATAAATTAGTACTTAACATCTCTAAAACTAAAAGTATATTATTTGGTTCCAAGAATGCCTTGGCACATGACCTTCAGCTTCAGCTCTACATAAATAGTACACCAATTGAACAGGTACAAGAGGCAAAGCTATTAGGTGTAGTTTTAGACAGTCGACTATCTTGGTCTAAACAAATAGAGAAAATAGTGAATAAAATGAGTTGTGCCCTTGCATTAGTGAGAAGGTGCAGAACATTCCTCACACAGGAATCAATGAAGACAGTGGTTAATGCTTTGGTTCTGGGTCAGATGGAGTATTGTAATATTGTGTGGTCTAATGCCTCTAGAAAACATCTAGCCAAGCTTCAAGTGGTGCAGAACAGAGCAGCAAGGTTACTTCTCAAGTGCCCACTACATACGAATATAAGTAACATGCACTCTCGTCTTCACTGGTTAACAGTTGAAGACAGATTATGTGCGTCATTACTGGTATCAACATGGTCAATTCTAACAACTAAAACTCCTCTGAGACAATTCAATTTGTTCTGTAAAACTGATCACATATATAACACAAGATCTGCAGTGGAAGGGAGGTTTGTGGTACCAAGAGCCAACACTAATGCCTTACAACGTACAGTTGGATATAGAGCTATAACTACATGGAATAGTATACCACCTTTTATGATGAAAATCTATTCAAAGAACATTTTTAAAAAACAAGTAAGGAATTACTTAGGAAAGAACTATTTTTAGGAAAATCTGCTTTTTATTCAATTATGTACTTATTGTTCAAGCTTATGATGTTTTACACTTTGTAAACATATAGTTGTATTTGTGTTTAATCATTGAATGTGTTTTTGTTTTGTTTTTTGTCCTTGGACCCCAGGAAGAATAGCGGGGGCATTTTGCCCCAGCTAATGGGGATCCAGTAAATAAATAAATAAATAAATAAATAAATGGAGTTGATTATTGGTTGATCATGCAGTGCGAGTAATTTTGAAAATAACCTGAGCATTATGTAGAGACTGCATACGGCCGATCGCCTCCTGCTGGTAACATGAAGGAACACAGCCTAATTTCAGACTCAACCATCAGACAAGCATGAAACTCGAGATCTCGCAAAACAAAGTGGAGATCTCGCAAAACAAAGTGGAGATCTCGCAAAATAAAGTCAAGATCTCGCAAATAAAAGTCAAGATCTCGCAAAACAAAAATCAAGATCTCGCAAAACAAACTCAAGATCTCGCAAAACAAACTCAAGATCTTGCAAACATGGTGAGTGTTAGTGCATGAAACCCCCCAAAATGTCTTTTTTTTTTTTTTTTACCTTCCTCCTTAAAAATATTATATCACCATGTCACCAGAGGGGCTCCGTACTTTTCCCCACTTTTATTTGTTTTTTCTCATTAAATTTTTTTTTTTTAAATACCCCTATTTAAGCTACATTAAGCTTCTTGTTTCTGGCTATTTTGCTTTATTATTATTATTTTATGGTGTTTTGTTTTGTTTTTATTTTATAGCACTTTGGCTGATTGTTGTTGGCAAGTTGTTTAAGGTTTTGGTTGTTTTGATGATTATTTTGAACTGTGCGTTTTCCCACAACTTGAAAAAGGGTTAAGACCTTCACTGGATTTTTAAGGGTGACTGGATTCCACTCAAATGAATTGCCAGGACAACTTAGCTTCAGTTTCCAATTTTCTCTTTTTTTTTTCTCTTTTATTTTTTTGTTCAGAGCAAAGATCCAGAGTTACAGGAGGATTGCAGCAGTTAAATCCTTAATGGGCATTAGGTATTAGAGGCATTAGGTGAAAAAACCTTTAAAGTAAAGTAAAAGGAAACAAAAGAAACAAAGACGGCAATTATTATCAAATCTTATAAAAATGTACAAAATGCAATAGGCTATATTGTGCAAATACGCTATCCTATACGTGCAAAATATGGAAATACTTTGTGCAAACATGCTTAAATACAGATGATTTGTGCAAACTATGCAATTCAATACAAATCTATCATCTATCACAAGTTAATAAATACAGATTTAAATATGCACCTAAAATGCCTTTAAATAAGTTTACATGGAATATTTGGAAACAAGTATAAATACAGTGTTCACATTTAAACTACATGAATTCAATAAATAGCCTAATCCAAAGTTGAAATAAGCAATAAATAGGAAGTTTCCATTATTACCAATACCATTGCTCGAAAGCAAACATCCAATTTGCAACTCAAATAAACTGTGCTCAGGCTAATATCATCAAGTTCAAAACACTGTAGAAACCCAATTGACAAAAAGCAAACTTGCCGCTACACAGAGCAGCTAAAAATAGCCCCGACCACCGTTCAATAGCACCGTAGCAAACGCTAACTAGCAGATGCTAACAACAAACATTTAGCCTACATTACACATTACAAGCACCACATTTACAAACAGCAAAGATTGAAACAAGTTAGACATTCACAAGCTCACCGGCTGCCTTTTCCAGTTCTTTAGAGGTCTTACATTCTCAGTACTCCAAAATAATCCGTTCTTAGTGCAGCACGCCAGCACAGCTCCGTCTCAGCGTCTGAGCTCCACTGGAACACCTGAAGTTTGTGCCGTCGCGGGCATCGACGTCACGCAGCTAGCGCGGGCTTGGAGGTGGTCAGCTGACTTGGTGTCATTCTTAACCTTCACCAATTTTTCCTTTTTTCTTCCCTGAGTTTTTTCCACAGTGAAGTTAAAACCAATTTGACTTTACACCTCCCACTCAACCTTCACAGTAGATATAGTGGGGAGGTTGCTACTCCGAAGTCAAATCAAAGCGGTACCTTCATTTTCCCTTTCGTCCCTTGACAAGCGATGGGATGACCAGCTGCCGGGCATCCCCGTGAAAGACCATTGCTTGGACTCTTGAGCCTTTTGGCCCTGGGGGGTTTGGTGCCATCCTGTGCCACCTCCCACTTTAGCCTGTTGGGGGGTTAGGCTCGGTCCAATGACACATTTTGCCCTACAGGCCCGGTCAGTGGCCTCCAAGAGTCTCTTCCTCCTGGTTTTCTTGACCACTGTGTGCCAGGCTGGCTCTTTTCTTTGCAGGGATGACGAGGCCTTGAATCCTATCCGTTCCCCTGGCTCTTCCTGAGGATCTTGCCTCCCACTTTTCTCTACCAACAGTACTGGCTTCAGCGGACACTTCCTGACCTTAGTGACATGCTCCATGTGGGCAGCAGCGGCTTTCAGGGGAGTGAAGCCACTGACAGAGACGATACCACCCCTTTGGACTTTCTGTTGTTCATCATCCATTTGAGTGAGATGTGGGAGGTTGGAGCCTAGGGGCTGACTGACCGTCAGTTGTCGCTCAGTCATGACTTCACGTTTTATGGCAGCCGCCCTCATTGATATGGCAAAATGAGTGCTGGATGTGTGGGCCGTCCTGGAAACATCTTCGAACAGGTCTGGATGTGTGCCCCCTACGGTCTTCCCCAATGGCCCATCCCAAAGCACAAGATCTCCAATGACTCTGATCCTCTGCGGCGCAATCTTGCCTTCTCTATGGCTGATCAGAAGTTCAATCTCCTTGGGCCTCTTAAGCTCCTCAATAGGCGTATCAGGAAAGAATTTCCGTAGTTGTCGTGCTGTTACACCCTTATGGATGTCTGCTATTTTATCGAGGCCGTAGCAGACCAACTGGTGTGATTGCACCGTCCCCTCTGGGGTCTTCACTCTGACACTTAGGAGGTACCTCTTTGTCTCCACATGACTCTTCATTCCTCCAACACCATGGACAACAAGAGTGATGGCCTCACTCCTAAGGTTCAGTCTCTCTGCTGCCTTGTGTGTGATGTAATTCGTATCTGAAGCTAAGTCAATGAGAGTGCCGAGCTTTTGCCCCGCGTTAGCGGTCACCTCGAGGAGCATCATGATGACCGGAAGTTCTTGCAGGCCATGTTGCATTAGGAGGCTTGTTGGCGATGTTACCGCACTGTACGTCATTGAGGCTGAATTTGAGAAGACATGACGGCACTGTTCAGCCAGTTCTGGGGGAAGCTTACTGATAAAGTCTTCCTGGTCTGTAGTGTATCCTTTCCTCCCTGCCTTGGGATGCTCACCTCTCTGAGCTGCATTTGAGCAAAGGTAGTAGTGGTGCTCAGGAAAGTGTTCATCTCGGCAGACTGGGTGCTTGCAGAGGTAAGTTGGCTCACAAAAGTCTTGGTAATCATGGAGTTCGAGACATCTCTCACATGCCCCTAGCTCCTTGACTGCTGCTTGCTTTTCTGCTGGTGCTAGGGCCCGGAATTGTTTGCAGAAGTATAGCTTTCCTCTGTGTTTTCTATCACCACAGACAATACATCCTGCTGGGCCGTCATGGAGCTTTGTGAGCCTTGTCCATGCATGCCTTGGCTCAGGTCTCACCTCTTTCCTTGGCTCATCTTCCTTCAGGTGTTCGAGCTGCTCATAGATGGATTCTTGCTTCTTGAGGAACGTCAGCAGGCTGTCGAATCTGTTGCCCGGGACCACAGAATTTCGGCCATCAGCTGCATACATGAGCCACTCCTTTTTCAGACTTTCAGGGAGCTTGCTTTCAATAGACTTGGTGACTAATGGATTTTTAATAGCTCCTGTATCTCCAAGGTCAGTCAAGTCTTGCAGTGGCTTCTGAACCATCTGAATCAACTCCACAATCTTCCGTGGCTGGTGGCTCTTGACAGCTGGTATCCTCTGTACCTCTTCCACAATCTCAATGGCTATGGCTGTTCGGTTGCCAAAGCGATTCTCCAGAACACGGAAGATGTCGTCTGCTTCTCTGTAAGAGGAGAGCCTCAGGTCCCGAGTGATCCATTGTTCCAGACTATCTAGCAACTGGAACTTTCTCACTTCTTTGGAGCCTGAGGGCTCACCTTGCCTTTGGAGAGCCTCCCAGTCAGTCCTCCACCTGTGAAAGTCACGCTTGTTGCCATAGAATTTGGGGAGGGGGTTGACTTCAACCTAATAGCAGGCACAAGAGTGTTCTGGGTGATGGGGGTAGCCTGTTGTCGGTTCGCCCTCTGTTTTTCACTGATGAATTCTACTTTCCTGGATATAAGCTTCGGGACCTCCTGGCTTAGTTCTTTTAAGCGTTCCTGGACATCATGCCTTGATTCGGAAGGGGCCCATCGTTTCCACCGCTCAAATGATCTTTGTGCCACCTTTGCGAGGTCTTGAAGGTGGCCAAGCATGAATTCATATGCCTCTAGTCCACTGTTGAGGTCAACTGAAGCCGTGCGCCTGCTTTCCCTTTCTGCCACTTCAAGGGCGGTGAGCACTTCGTGCACTTCGTGCTCACCATTGTTGGACCACAGCACAGTTTGCAGTAGACCTCTGACTTCTTTGACTGTTTCCTCACACTCGCCAGCAGTCTTCTTTAGGTCAGCCCGTTGTTGTTCTGACAACTCCACATCCTCTTCAGCCTCTTCCTTTTCAGAGAGAAGTTTAGCCTCCAAGTCATCATTGGAGTCCCAGACCCTTTCGGCTGCTGCTGTGAGTGTGCTGAATCCATCCTCCAGCTCTGATATGGATTTGTCCTTGAAGGTTCTCATCAGGGAGTTAGCTATGCGGCTAAATGCCCTCTTAGCCACGGCCCGGTCCTTTTTCAGCTCTTCTGCAGACTTCAGTTCATTTGCAGACATTCTGTATTCTTTTTCAGTTGCCCGCTGAAAGCAAGGTAAGACGTTTGAGCTGCACTTACTTCTTTTCTTCTGGCGCAAGCAGTTGGACTCCTGACTTCCCCTCAAGCTCCTAGTGGTTTTCCACCTTCTCTTGGTAGCCTGGGTTCTTCGGCTGCTGCGCTCTCTGGTGGCCGGTTCCAGTTCCTGGACTCCGGTTTTTTCACTGGCAAGTTGTTTAAGGTTTTGGTTGTTTTGATGATTATTTTGAACTGTGCGTTTTCCCACAACTTGAAAAAGGGTTAAGACCTTCACTGGATTTTTAAGGGTGACTGGATTCCACTCAAATGAATTGCCAGGACAACTTAGCTTCAGTTTCCAATTTTCTCTTTTTTTTTCTCTGTTTTATTTTTTGTTCAGAGCAAAGATCCAGAGTTACAGGAGGATTGCAGCAGTTAAATCCTTAATGGGCATTAGGTATTAGAGGCATTAGGTGAAAAAACATTTAAAGTAAAGTAAAAGGAAACAAAAGAAACAAAGACGGCAATTATTATCAAATCTTATAAAAATGTACAAAATGCAATAGGCTATATTGTGCAAATACGCTATCCTATACGTGCAAAATATGCAAATACTTTGTGCAAACATGCTTAAATACAGATGATTTGTGCAAACTATGCAATTCAATACAAATCTATCATCTATCACAAGTTAATAAATACAGATTTAAATACGCACCTAAAATGCCTTTAAATAAGTTTACATGGAATATTTGGAAACAAGTATAAATACAGTGTTCACATTTAAACTACATGAATTCAATAAATAGCCTAATCCAAAGTTGAAATAAGCAATAAATAGGAAGTTTCCATTATTACCAATACCATTGCTCGAAAGCAAACATCCAATTTGCAACTCAAATAAACTGTGCTCAGGCTAATATCATCAAGTTCAAAACACTGTAGAAACCCAATTGACAAAAAGCAAACTTGCCGCTACACAGAGCAGCTAAAAATAGCCCCGACCACCGTTCAATAGCACCGTAGCAAACGCTAACTAGCAGATGCTAACAACAAACATTTAGCCTACATTACACATTACAAGCACCACATTTACAAACAGCAAAGATTGAAACAAGTTAGACATTCACAAGCTCACCGGCTGCCTTTTCCAGTTCTTTAGAGGTCTTACATTCTCAGTACTCCAAAATAATCCGTTCTTAGTGCAGCACGCCAGCACAGCTCCGTCTCAGCGTCTGAGCTCCACTGGAACACCTGAAGTTTGTGCCGTCGCGGGCATCGACGTCACGCAGCTAGCGCGGGCTTGGAGGTGGTCAGCTGACTTGGTGTCATTCTTAACCTTCACCAATTTTTCCTTTTTTCTTCCCTGAGTTTTTTCCACAGTGAAGTTAAAACCAATTTGACTTTACAGTTGTCTATTGTAAAGTGCTTTACAAATAAATTTGACATTGACCAGTATACTGTCTGAATAAATCCAGAACAGTGGAAGAACACTTGTAGAAAAAGCAAAAATAGCTTAATGTAGCTCAATGTCATTGTTGTACTTCACTGCCCAGGTTGCTAATATACATGTACTTGCTTATTCTACAAGTGTTCTTCCACTATTCTGGATTTATTCACAGTATACTAGTGGGTTATACATATCCTATTTTGGTAGGTACTACTACTTAGTAAGTAGAGATCAAGGCTTATACAGGCATTATTAAGATTATATCAAGTATAAAGGCCTAATTAGTCATGAACAAGAAATTTGTGGATACATGCCTAACAAATGATTAATGTTGCCTAACACATGCCTTACAATTCACTAATACAGGCATGAATTAGGTATGTATTAGTAGCTAGTATGTGAACCCTAAAATAAACTGTAACCGAAATTTCATGGTAAGGATGTAATTTTAAACAAATTCGTGTGCATGTGGTGAGTGTGCACACTGAACATTTGAACAATGTACTGTCTCTGTTGGTTTGATTTTGTCTGTCTAGCAGGGCACATTTGAGACCAGAGACCAATTCTGATGATACACCAAGCTGTTGCTCCCTCAAAAGTGATCATTCAAAGGGTGAACCTATACGGTTTGATGGAGGGGACTCATATTCTGAACGTGACTTCAGGTGTGTAGATAAAATTATGTGGCCTATTAAATGCAGAATGTTTCAACCTGCAAACAAAATAATTATGATAATGGTAGATTTCACAGACATCAATAAACACAACACTAAAGGTGCAATGTGACTTCCTACATGGTTTCTGAATGATTTCAGTTTTGTCTCAAATTGTTTACATCCTTGATTCGCTAGCTGTCTGCCCCCGAAATACACTGTGAATAAATCTGGTCTCCGGTAATACACGGACCGTCAAAAGAACAAAACAAAGTAAATAACAATAACATAGCAGTGTTATATTACAACACACAAACAAACAAAACATAACCCACATTCCAGCCACTCACAAGATGGTTGGAAGTCGCAAGCTTACTCCCATCCTTCCCCCACGGATCCGTCTTTGGCTGGAACCTGTTTTGTTCTATTTTGGTGCACAACCTGTGCCCATGTGTTTGTTTGAGGTTTACAGCCCCTGTGCCCCCGGACTTTTTATAGTGTATTCAGGAGGCAAGAAGCTAGCGGGTCAAGGGGAGAGGCCTATAGCCTGGAACTCTAGATGCACTCTAGCAGTAGCAAATTGAATTTGCTCAGCGAGTAAGTCTAGCGACGAGCCATAGGTCAGACTTCGAAGGTGTCTGAGCTGTTTACACTCTAGGTTGTATTCAGTCATTGTGGTGTTTAGCCAATCACAACGTTATAACGTCAAAACAACAGAAGTTGTTTTAATTGGCTTTATTCATTACTCCGATTGGTTGTAGTAGTATTCTACTGCTTTTTAGCATGTTAAGCCTTTTTCTTGGAGTGTTTATGAAATAATCATCGACACCAAAATGACAATTGGTCCTGTCTCTGATATTTGGCTCATTTACAAATCCCTTCTTTTCTGCTTTAGAATGGCGTGCCTTGTGCATGTCCAATAATGTCCTTAAAACAACTTTAAACTAGTGCTGTCAGTTTAACGTGTTAATAACGGCGTTAACGCAAACCCATTTTAACGCCGTCAATTTTTTTAACGCGCGATTAACGCATTTAACCCGCCATTATCAATGGAATGTGAAAAAAATATCTCCGACATTCCAACACCTCCCGACGTTTCAGTATGTCCTGTGTTTGTATTAGGCTTGAAGGAGGCCTACTGCTTAGCCTAGGACCTAGGCTACTCATGCCTACAGTAGCCTACACACGCACTGCACACAGGCACGGGTGTCTGCACTCTGCTCTGCTGCTCCGATGTCAGTGAAAACAAATATTTTACCGACACAATCGTTGACGTTCACTCGCATGTTCGCATATTTAGGTTGTTAATTAGCTAGAGGATTGATGTTGTCACTTAGATCAGTTCTCTTGAACTGAATACCCCGCAAATAGGCTAATATCAGTTTCAAAATTGCAGCGCGAGTGAGAGATGTGAAACAGGTCGGAGCGCAACTGAGAGAGAGAATGTTTGTGAGCGTCATTTGATGTCAGTGAAAACAAATATTTTACAGACACAATCGTTGACGCTCACTCGCATGTTCGCATATTTAGGTTGTTAACTAGCTAGAGGATTAATGTTGTCACTTAGAAATCCCTTCTCTTGAACTGAATACCCCGCAAATAGGCTAATATCAGTTTCAAAATTGCAGCGCGAGTGAGAGAGGTGAAACAGGTTGGAGCGCAACTGAGAGAGAGAATTTGTGCAAACGAAACGCATATAGCCTACCTGATTCTGAACACCTTGTCACTAAAATGAGAGCTTCTTGCAGGGCAATTGCCAATATGGCAAAATGCATTTTAAAGGTAGGCTAATGCAATGTAGGTTTACTCATGTAGACCATAATGCCATATTTTCATTGAGCTTCTTTAAAATATAGGTTAGTATAATTTAAAGGGCCAGACATCAACATCTCTCTGGCAGTACTTGAACATGTTAATAATTTCTGATGCTGTAACTGGGTTTTCTTTTATTTTAAATTGGTATTCACCCCCACCGATGAATGCTGATAACAGCATTAAAATGAAAATAAATAAATAAAAATGGGAAAAAAAGAAATCGAGGGACATTTAGAATAGAAAGAAATTTGCGATTAATCACGATTAATTATGAGTTAACTACGGCAAAAATGCGATTAATCGCAATTAAATACTTTAATCGCTTGACAGCACTACTTTAAACTTTAAGCTGTCTGTGCCGCTACGCATGGGTTGTTGCTCACATTGGTTTTAACCTTTTCTTTATGAGATAGCCATGTACTTGTAAATAAAGGCTTTTTATATTTTTTTCCACACATGAAGAGTGCCTTGGATCTTTTTTTTCAAGCTTTTATAAATCCCAAAAACCAAAGAGCACCTTCAGTATACCTTTTCATGAATTCCTGAGCACTTTGGATTTTTTGCATATATTTTCCTAAATTAAACAATAACTACCAACAATATATTATTCTTTGGTAATGCCACATTTATTTTAATCTTAAACATCACAAGAGCTCATTATTCATTCTCAGACTCTTCCAGGCAGCAGAGAAACCTACTGGTCAGCCTGTCAAAAAGTGTGACACACGCCTGCATTCCATATTTCTGGTTTGTGCAAACAACACTTTTACTTCACTTTCACTTTTACCTCATTTTCATGCTGCAGGTTAGACCTTATGATAGTTTCATTCAAATCAAATCTAATTTTATTTGTCACATACAATTATACATAGTACAAACATAGTAAAATGCTTGGTCCACTAACTCCAATGATTGTGTGCTTTAATGAAAAATGTAGTTAAAAGAAGCAAGGAAGTATTATATAAAACAATTGCTATTATGATTTGTGGTCTTCATTCAAAAATGAGGATGGACTCAGGATATAGACTTTTCCTCCATCTCTAAGTTCTGACATTCAGTATAGTATTCTGTTTCAGTCACTACAGGAAAAAATTGAATCTTTTGCAAAAAATGAGCTGAAGAGGATACAGAGGTTCCTTAGTCCCAATTGTTCAGAACACTTAGAAAGTGACTGGGAGGATGAGGAGGTGCTAGAGAGTGAAGATGAAATCCACAAGAGGAACAGTAGAGAGACATTTCTAAAATTGACTTTGCACTTCCTGAGAGGAATGAATCAGAAGGATTTGGCTGACCGCCTGCAGAGCAGTAAGTATTCTTACGATTTTAAGGATTCAATTAATATTTTTAATACATATTTTAATAATAAAAGCATATTTAATAAAACGTGTATTTAAATATAGCAAAAATGAATTAAAATGATTATCGGTAGGCCTATTGTATTTGCTTTTGTGTCACAAAAATGCTCAATGTGCTTTTTGATTTTACATTTACGCATTTAGCAGTAACTTTTATCCAAAGCAACTTAGTTCAGTTTCCCTTATATTAGAGCATCTTGTGGTATAGTGCCTTACTCAAGGGTACAGTGGTATGCTCAACAATATTATTTGTTCATTCAGAATCACCTGATATGTGCCAGCTTAACCTTAAATCGAACCTCAAGAAGAAGTTTCAGTCTGTGTTTGAGGGGGTTGCTAAAGCAGGAAACCCAACCCGTCTGAATGACATCTACACAGAGCTCTACATAGCAGAAGGAGGGACAGGGGAAGTCTATGATGAACATGAGGTCAGACAGATTGAAAATGCCTCTAAAGCAGTAAAAACAGAAAGAAAAATCAAATGTGACGACATCTTTAAATCCTTACCAGGAAGAGATGAACCAGTCCGATCCGTGATGACGAAAGGTGTAGCTGGCATTGGGAAAACAGTCCTAACACAGAAGTTTACTCTAGACTGGGCTGATAATATAGCAAACCGAGACATCCATTTCACATTACCATTAACTTTTAGGGAACTTAATATACTGAAAAACAAAAGGTTGAGCTTGGTGGAACTTGTTCATCACTTCTTTATGGAAATTAAAGAGGCAGGAATCTGCAAGTTAGAGGAGTACCGGGTTGTGTTGATCTTTGATGGTCTGGATGAGTGTCGACTTCCTCTGGACTTCTACAACAATGAGGTCTTAACTGATGTTGCAGAGCCAGCTTCAGTGGATGTTCTACTGACAAACCTAATCAAAGGGAACCTGCTTCCCTCTGCTCAGATCTGGATAACCACACGGCCAGCAGCAGCCAATCTGGTTCCTCCTGAGTGTGTTGACATGGCAACAGAAGTCAGAGGTTTCACAGATGACCAGAAGGAGGAATACTTTAGGAAAAAAATTAGAGATGAAAAGCTTGCTAGCAAAATGATCTTCCATATCAGGACATCACGAAGCCTTTATATAATGTGCCACATACCAATTTTCTGCTTAATAACTGCTAAAGTTCTGGAAGATATGTTGAAAAACAAAAATAAAGCAGAACTACCTAAGACGCTGACTGAGATGTACATCCATTTCCTTGTGGTTCATTCTAAACTAAAGATGGTCAAGTATGATGGAGGAGCGCAGACAGATCCTCACTGGAGTCCAGAGAACAGAAAGATGATTGAGTTTTTAGGAAAAGTGGCCTTTCAACAGCTGATGAAAGGCAACGTAATCTTCTATGAATCAGACCTGACAGAGTCTGGCATTAATATTGATGCTGTCTCAAAATACTCAGGCATGTTCACGCAGATCTTTAAAGAGGAAAGAGGACTGTACCAGGGCAGGGTGTTCTGCTTTGTGCATCTCAGTGTTCAGGAGTTTCTGGCTGCTCTTCATGTTCATTTAACATTCTTCAATTCTGGTGTCAATCTGTTGGAAGAACAGCAAACCACTTGGTGGCCCCCAGAAAGGAGTGATAAAACCACAGAGAGACGCATGTATCACAGTGCAGTAGACAATGCTTTACAAAGTGAAAATGGACACCTGGACTTGTTCCTCCGATTCTTCCTAGGTCTTTCACTGCAAACAAATCAGAGCCTTTTGAGAGGCTTGTTGCCAATGACAAGTGACTCTGAAACCTATCTTGAAACAGCTCAGTACATAAAGAAGAAGATTGAGGAGAATCCCTCTCCTGACAAAAGCATCAATCTGTTCCACTGTCTGAATGAACTGAAGGATTATTCTCTTGTGGAGGAAATTCAGCAATTTTTGAGATCAGGTTTCTTCACAGATATGCCCTCAGCCTCTCAGTGGTCTGCTCTGGTCTTCATTTTACTCTCATCAGAACAGGATTTGGAAGTATTTGACCTGAAGAAATACTCTGCTTCAGAAAATGCTCTTCTTAGGCTGCTGCCAGTGGTCAAAGCCTCTAAGAAAGTTCTGTGAGTATGTAGGAATTTTATTCAATCCTGATGCTTTGAATGTCCTAGTAGTGATTTCTGATCATTTCTTTTCAGACTGGGTGGTTGTAACCTCTCAAAGAGAAGTTGTGAAGCTCTGTCTTCAGTTATCAGCTCCCAGTCTTCTAATCTCAGAGACCTGGACCTGAGTAACAATGACCTGCATGATTCAGGAGTGAAACTTCTGTCCACAGCTCTGAAAAGTCCACACTGTAGACTTGAAAAACTCAGGTCAGATCAATGTTCTTTCTTGGTTTTACATGGTCACATCTGAGAATCACGCATGCAGAAATTTGGGGTGATGTCATTTAATAGCTTGCAGTGTAGCTGGCTGACTTAAAGCAGTGCATTCTGCATAGACTATTGCTACAAAAGATCAGTGTGAGGAGTTGCACTACTGTAGATACTACAAAATGTCCCATTTCACTTATAATTTCATAGATATACCTAAAATCAGAGTGCTGATGGTAGGAATGGCTGAGTGCTGATGAAGAGAAGACTGTTCCATCTGTCATAAAGTGTAACTAATGGACCCAATGGCTTTTGATAGTAATTATTTTAGATGTAAGCAAAGACAAAGTCGGTCAACAGCTTAGAAAAAAATAATTAACAAAAAGCAAAACATAAATATTGGCTTACCAAGGTAGAGTCAGCATGATACATGCATAAATCCATCACTAAACAGGAAATTGCTTCACTGTAAATACAGTTCCAGGTTGACGGAAGATGGCGTTGGACATCCCAGTTGACATGGACTGCACAGAGAGACCATAGTGCCAGTGCCAGACGATAAAATAATTGTCTGCATTAATTCATTGCTGCATTAACACAATAATTACGCACTAACTTGCCAAGCTCTGATAAAGACATAAAAAGCATATGATTATGTAAATATTACGTTCTGATCCCATTTCCTTCACTTTCAATGGGTGAGCCTGGGCAAATGGGCAGATGCTTTAAAAACAAAAAAAAACTAAATTTTAAGCAAAGCATGTCTATGAAGTGTGCGACTCCTAATTGCCACCCCAAGTTTGATTTTTTTGTACGTCCACATTCAATCTAGTTTGAATTTGGGTCTTAACAGCTGAAAACCACAATTGGATTCTGGCTAACCAATTGCTAACCAATTAGCAACTTTATTAGTTAGCAATGGGAAATTGCATTACAACCAACAGTTGTTGTACACTTTAAATAAGCAATGCAAAGGGCCAGTCAGAAAGATCAGATTTTGATCGGATATGCACAAAAAATCATCTGATCTTATTCTCTGGTGCCGAGCCTACAATTAAAAAATGTACAAGTCAGCTAGTCGATTGTCGACTTTCCGAACTATTGGACAAAGTGGTTAATCTATTAATGGATGTATCCATATTTTTATTTTCACTTAGGAAAGGTTGAATGAAGAAGCAGGTGTAACCCCTTGATTTTGACTGATGCTATGTCTTGCAGGAATCACAGGTAGACAGGCGTAATGGGTTCATGGCATTTGTTGTTTATTAGACTGGCAACAAACAGCAAACATACAAGACAAGTTGTCAGTGTGGTAGCTCTTAAAGAGACACCAGGCAACGTTTTACTGTTTACTGTAATTCACCATCCTCGAAGTCACTTCGATGATTAAATGGTTC
Source organism: Sardinella longiceps (assembly GCA_027497455.2). Lineage (NCBI taxonomy): Eukaryota > Metazoa > Chordata > Actinopteri > Clupeiformes > Clupeidae > Sardinella > Sardinella longiceps. The sequence goes on from JAODXP020006450.1 coordinate 43,949, forward strand.
ATTACGGGGTGACCGATGGCTCTCTCGTCAGTCTCTAGCATTTGTTTCGTGGTAATCCCGCTTGGCAGAATGACTGGTCGCGGGTCCACGAAATAGAAACTGAAAGTAGATATAACTGAAATCGCATTTATTACCGGCTTGTCAGACAACATAGCGCACGAAAATGATCATCAGCAAATAAATTTACAGTGATTGTTGAGAATATACAATGTAGTTGTAGGTAGAGCTCCAGAGATAGAAAAACGCAGTCCTGCCTGGTGTCCCTTTAATTTTCAGGCTCCGCAACATCAACAGCATAACTCAAACTCCAGATAGCTAGTGTATTACATAACCGCTCTGTAGCTATCCGGTACTTCTATCAAAACAAAACAGAGGGCGGGGCATTGCGGGCGGAGCATTGACTCCATAGACTTCCATTGTAAAGCCGTCAATCAAAACCAAACAACGTCAAACTATGTCAAATGACTTTTAAACAGAGTTGTATAAAGTACCGGAGTAGAGGAGTGAAGTAGAAGTAGAAGTACCATATCAAAAAAGTGACTTAAGTGGAAGTAGAAGTGGTCTCTAAACATCATACTTAAGTGGAAGTACTAAAGTATTCAAAATGTTTTGTACTTAAGTATTGCAAGTAAAAGTATTGTAGAAATTGCTACTCAAGTACTGAAAGTAAAAGTAGAAGTACCGTGTATATCAAAGAAAGCAGTCAAAAGTTTGAATATCATATTGTTTTACATTTATTTGGCTGAAATAGTCTGTTTGGCCATGGACTCTAAGTAGGGCCAGGGATGGTCACCACCATTCCCCTCACTAAAATCATTTGAAGTTAAAGAACTTGGTGTACTCCTTCTATCTCGAAATGGAGCAGTAGACTGACCCTTACTAATGGTTCCCAATTGACTGCATTCAGTACTCCGAAAGGTCAAAGAGGTGCATGAGGTCTCATATACCGCTTGAATCGTCCAATAATGATTATGAAAACCTGGTGATGCTCTCGTCTGCATTGATAGGCTATCATTGGATGTGGTAACATTGTTTATAAAAGTAACGAGTAACTAATCAGCACATCAAAAATGTAACGAAGTAGAAGTATTAAATTCATCAAAAAAATGTAGTGAAGTAGAAGTGGAAGTAGGAGAAAAAAAGAATACTCCAGTAAAGTACAGATACTGCATTTTAGTACTTAAGTAGGCTACTTAAGTAGTTCTACTTCGTTACTATACATCTCTGCTTTTAAAAGTATCCATTTAAATTTTAGAATTCCCCAAATAATTGTGTTAGATGACATATGAAATTCAAAATGCAATAAAATGCTTAGTTTGGACAGTTTATAAATGTTGCCAATGGGGATCTCCAGGATGTTATCAATGTAATTTATAGGTCCAAAGTAAGCAATTTATTGCATTTTGAATTTCATATGTCATTAACACAATTATTTGGGGAATTCTAAAATTGAAATGGATACGTTTAAAAGTCATTTGACATAGTTTGACGTTGTTGTTTGGTTTTGATTGACGGCTGTAGAATGGAAGTCTATGGAGTCATTGCTCCGCCCGCAATGCCCCGCCATCTGTTTTGTTTTGATATTAGTGCCGGATAGCTACAGAGCGGTTATTACTAAGTAGTTTCTTTGAGATTATATACTGTAGTTCAAATGAAGAGGATAATCTTTTCAGGGTCCCCGCGGGTCCTTAAAAAGTCTTAAAAAGTCTTAAATACAATAATCGGTTTTTAAGGCCTAAAAATGTCTTAAATTGCCCGGAATGACTGGAATTTTCCAGAAGAAGGTATTAAATTTATTTGACCGAACGAATGAAACCTCCATCCGGTTATTTTTGACCGTAATTTAAGAAGTGACCAGCGTACCTTTTGGGGGCAGTGAATTGAATAATATCTCCCGGAATCTAGAGCTAGCAAGCCAGATCATGCACGTGAAACATTTAGCCTACCTCTACATCGCGCATCTTAATATGCGCGCATAGAGAGTGAGCGAGAGGGGCAGAGAGAGAAGGGGTGCCTGACGGAAGAGTAGCCCCCAGCTGCGGACTTGCAGCCTCAATGTGGGCTGGGCTCAATGTTGAGCACAACCCTAATTGCTAAGCTTCAGCCTATGAGCGCAACGCCTGGTCGAAAATCCTTTCTTCCATGGCCTTTGTAAAGTTGTGCGTGTTTTTAGGGCCACGACTGAGAATTACTATTTCCTGGGGGGAGCGAATGGTTAAACTATTGGCAACAAAACTAAACACATAACGTTAACACGACGAAACTAAATTTGCTCCGTGCAAATGATACACGCAAAACAGACAAGATAGTCAAGTTTAAGCAGGGTCACTGCTGAGATTAAACTGTGTATAGGCATGAAACATAAATCGTAACACGAAACAGTCACTCAGTCCATCTCGTGAGGAAGTAATGAATGGTTAATATATTATAATCGAAAACTTGGAAACATTAGTTCCCCGATGCATTTGCCTATCCATGCGTAAAACACTGTGTCCATTTTTGACCGAACATTTGAATCGAACCGACTTGCTCTTACAATGTGCAAGTATGAGCAAGGTATTTTATGATGCTGCTACTAATCTCCAATAACAAAAAAACTATCCATTGTCTATCCAATCCAACTGCAAACGTGTGACACATGTCTCTGAAAACTTTGCAACCGGTAGCCTACGTTTTTTATTTTTCTGTTAGCCTGTCTTACCCAGAGCCAGAGATTTTTCTATACCACTCTGGTCCTACCATAGACAGGCCTTACGGTAGGCTACAGGGAAGGTTGTGATCAACATTGAGCCGCGTAGGCTACAGCGAGGGTTGTGCTCAACATTGAGCCCAGCCCACATTGAGGCTGCAAGTCCGCAGCTGGGGATACTTGGGACGGAACGGTGTGTGTGTGCGTGCCTTTCATTATGGGCGGGCTTTTAACTCTGTTTGATGAGTCGAGGCAAACTTCAGTTCAGTCAGTAGCCTAGCCTACGTTAACGTCAAAGAGATCGTAATAGCAGAGAAAGAGCTAAAGACAAAGATGAAAGGACGTGAGATCATATGTCAAAGATTATTGTGCATGACAGCAGGTAACCTTAAAATTGCCCCTACCTCTACCCACCACCCGACCCTTCGCGATATAAAAACAGCGAACGCATTTGCGATGTGGTCGCGTGCGCTTATGAGTTCCAAATCTATCATTTTTTTTTCTATTTAATAACTCGGTGGGTTTTTCTCTCCCAAATGTCATACATATATCATTTGAAAGAACGCCACAAGAGCCACTCATCTATGGTGGTCACTAGTTGCTGTGATAAACGGTTTATCCTACAGATTAATTAATGATTTCGAAGTACTGTAGGCTATTGTGGAAACAGGTAGGCTATGCATGATGAGCCATATCAAATAAGCTGCATTCCAACAGGTAGCAATAACACCACTATACATACCAATAACAGCTGTTATTAGCCTCCAATTTTAGGCTGAAGTGGTCATTTCAGACAGGCATCCCATGACTGATATGTTGGTCAAAAAATACCCTGTGCTAATTAGGCCACTGATTCAGAAACACAAGGTAGGCTATTGTAGCCCATTTCCTCCAAGGGTTTAGACACACTTTCAATAAACTATTTAGAATGAATATCAGGGAATTTAAAGAAAACAAATTGCAAAGAAAGATTGTCCAAGGCATGTTCCTCATTATTATCCAAAAAGGGTCCAAAAGAATAAAAGACTATTTGTATCACATCAAACTGAGAATTCAACAGTAAATGCCATTAAAGTCTAAAATGAAATAAATTTTGGTTCAGTTGTAAGAAATATTACAACCGACTGCCGAATACAACTCAGCCAGGCTGCTATATGACCTCATGGAGCATTCAAATAATGTGCAATGCATTAGATAATTCATTTGATTAATTGCTATGAGAAGCTATCTAGCAACTTGTTAAAATGCACCAGATTGCAGGAAATGGAAACTAATTTTTCCAAAATTTATTGGGAGAACCCCCAAACCCCCCTGCTACTTCTCTACACAAATGCATCCCATATTCCTCATTAGTCGACAAGTGCTGCCTTCATTGTTGTTGTGTTAAATGTGTCAGGTCATCTCATGATTCAGAATTTTATATTATGTTATTTCAGTGGTATTGTTGGTTTTTCTTGGGGGGGGGGGGGGGGGTTGTCGCATACGAGTAGTTGCGCCCCTGGTCTTAATTTTTCCATTTAGAGGTCTTGAAAAGGTCTTAAAAGTCTTTAAATTTGTACTTGAAAAATGTGCAGATACCCTGTCTTTTCTATTCTTATAGTTAATGGCATAGTAAAGATTCACAAATAGCTTGAACCCATCAAGAGCAGATAACATCACATAAACAATTCAGACACAGAAAGACTATTAAACATACAAGACAAGTTGTCAGTGCGGTAGCTTTTAACTTTCAGGCTCCAGTGAGTTAAAATATAGGATAATCACTAACTGTAATTCATCTCATAGCAGCTGTCAAACCCATCCAAAAAGACGTTAACTAGCCAAACATTCTATGGGTAGCTGTAATTTCACATAGCTACGTATACATATACATTAGGGTTGGGACTTTTCAGAAATTTTCATGTTCGATTATTCAGAAAGTTAACAAACAGTTAATCGATTATTTGCGAAAAAAAAGACGTCATTTGCCCACTTTCAGAGCCATAGTCTAGGCCTACATACATGGGTTTGCGCCCATCTTCCCCACGCAAATTAATGTAAAAAAAAAACGCACATAAAATGACTTATATTTCTCCAAAGTTATTAAGGAAATACAGCATTTTGGCCTTCCGCAGCATGAGAGCGAAAGGATCAGTGTGCATTAAGGTGCGAACTTGCACCACATCAACCGTGTAGACCTGGTTGCGATGTTTAGGGATTTCGTGAAGGAATTGACCGTCAGTTATTAGAGCTCTAATGTAGCTTTTGTTTATGCTGTTAAATATTTTTTTCGACTGTACTTTTATCCAGAGCTTAATGACGTCCCAGATTGTGAAATAAGAATCCAGCTCTTGGCTAGATTTGTCACAATGTTTTGAATGCAGCATAGGCTATCATGAGCATTTTTGAATGCACGACGAAATATGGAACTTTTCTGACCAAAATTGCCAACGGATAACAGCTGGTGATAGGAAGAACTTCCACATAGTTTTGTTCAAACTCAGGACGAGAGGGCGGGCGAGCAAGGCACACAGGTATGCATATTCCAGTGGATCACAAGTAGGCTACGTTAAATAACGAATAACATTTTTTTCTCAAATTACGTAGCCCTAATAAGCAGTAACCAATTTATCAACAGCATGCCTGTTTCCTTTCACATCGGAGAAAACATCGCGACTAGGCAATGCGCACATACTTTTTGCCAAACTAGCTGATATGAGAACAGTTCTCCAGTATCAGACCGCATTTTAAATGACGTTGGTAGGTAACAGTGTCACTGTAATTGCATTGAAATTTATAAGCTATAGGCCCATGTTTCTTGAGAAATGGTCCCACACTGCTATTCTCCTCCTAACCTCCTTCACCTCTCCTCGTTGTTGCGCAATAGCGTACCGGAAGACGTAGCTGCTCTAATGCGCAATAAATTAAACGATTGTTCGCTAAGCTTTAATTTTTATTCGAACAAGCCTTAACAAACAAATAATCGATAATCGATTATTCATTAACAACCCTAATATACATATAAACAAGACAGCTGTTTAACAGTTAATTTACCACTCTGCTTACTGTCTATATATACATAAAGAGATTTAAATATTTGATAAAAGTTAGAAGTTAAATAGAAGAATATTATACAGGTAAGTTACAGGAGCTCATATTTCAACCTACCGCAACATATCAACAGCGTAACGTGAACTAAGTGACGCCTTATTGCGTCACCATGACAACCTGCTCCTGACACTTGGGCCAGGCATTAGACATGTCATTAAACCTCCACATTCTTGTGTATTTTGGCAGACTACAAATATACATGTTCAAACCACTCTGGTTACATTGGCAGAATTTTCAATTTGCAAATTTCAATTTCCATACTCAGGAATTCTGTATTGTGTCAGTGATTCTATGAGCCAGATCTGTCAAATCTGCGCTCTGCCTTACAAGTCATGTATGAAATTTGAAAATGATTATTGATTTGGAGTGAAGGAATGAATATCTTACCCCCCTCCCCCTGAAGGTACCCCGAAGCAGGTAGTCGGTTGGTTCCTGAAAAAGGTTCAGAGAGATGGTGCCCTCGCTGCACTATATGTAGACACTGACCATGAAGTTCTTGTGAGATCTGATGGTGGAAACACGACTAATGTTATACATTCTCACCAATCCATGTGGATTAATTTTCAAACCAAAGAATAGAAACAAGAAATTATCAATTTGGGAGCATTATGTTGACAGTGGCAGGTGCTGCTGAGAGAGCCTCCTTTCTGCCCACAATGAGCCATTTGAGTAAGGCTGGTAAATTAGCATAAAAACAGCATCAAATGTTGCCTAACAATTGCCAGGACAAGGCCTTTTTTTCTAAAGCATCTAATTGGTAGGACTCAGTAACCGAGAAAATCAGCAGTGTTGGGCAAGCTACTCAGTAAATGTAACAGTTACTCCACATCATATGAAGTGTCACTACACCAAAGCTACCGGAAGACAAAATGTAGCAAGCTAAGCTATGAAAAAATGTCAGAAGTAGCTTAATTATTGTAAAGCTACTTTTTAATACACAAAAAAGGCCAATAAATAAGTCCAAAAAAGGAGGAAAGAGCAGAGGCACCCTGAGATTTGATGAAGGCCATTATTTTTCTCAAACCTCAGATTGCCTCTGCTCTTTCCCCTTTTTTGGACTTACACTTCACCCCGTACAGATGAGCACCTGAGTAACATTATTTGCACAGCCTCCTGAGCACTCTAAGCTCTTTTGTGTCTTCTCAGGCGTATGAATAAATTCTGTGATCCAACCAATTGTACAAGTATTAGTGATCAAACTATCAGGCACACAATAGTAACTAACTAACTATATCAAAATGTAGCCTACTTTATATTAAAATTGATATTTTTAAAATTAAACTTCATCAAATTGACACATGATAGACACAATTGATTTTCATTATGGACACTTTTTTGAATTATGGCGTCAGGTAATAAATGCATCACAGTACTGTAAGAACTGATCCTCGGTGCATGGCCTAGATGAAAGATTTGCTGTTGTGAACTGATGCCCTGAAAATGTAGCTTGTGGGAAAGCTACCACACTACATGGCCAAAAAAGTAGCCAAACTACTGAAAAGCTATCAGATTCTGAAAATAGCTACTCAGAAATGTAGCTAAACTAGTAGCTTCACTACTTGTAGCTAGCTATTGCCCATCACTGAAAATCAGTCAATAATGACTGATGGTATGCATCTACAGAATCACAGAGTAAATAATGGTTAATTTGGGTTTCTGTTTTGTGCAGGTTATCAGGCTGTCTGATCACAGACGAAGGCTGTGCTTCTCTGGCTTCAGCTTTGAGCCCTGAGTCTCATCTGAGAGAGCTGGATTTAAGCTACAATTCTCTTGGAGACTCAAGTGTGAAGATGCAGTGCCACCTGGACAGTCTCAGGTTAGTAGTTATGATAATGTTTTGTAATGGAAATTCTTGTAATGATGTTTCCGTAACGCATCCATTGGGAAAGTTACTTTGGAAATGTAATGTGTTACAACTATTTTGATTACTTTCACAAAGTAATGTAACTAATTACATTTGATTACTTTTTGATTACTCTTCTTTATTTTGAGCATTTTTTTTAACCGCCAACGACTGCACAGTTTCTGAACCCTGGCAGGATTAATCTTTACATTATTCAATGCATATGGGAGGGTTAAGGCGAAGGTCAGGGTTCCATGCACAGGCGCTTTAGCGATCAGCACATGGTGTCTGTGCTGTTTTCAGGTGAACGCCTTGTTCATTTATCATACAAAGAGACACACATCATCAAAATAGCAGATGACATTGCGCCCTGCGTGTCATGTAAAAGAAGAAATGTGGTATGACCGACAGTATGAGAGATGAATGGGGCTGCGTTATTGACCCCCTTGGTTAAAAGTCAGTGGCACGATACTCAAAATCTATTTTATGAGCCCTAGGGATGAGCATGAGTAATTGATTAATTGATAATCGATTATTGGGAACTTCATAAATGATGTAGATTTATGGCAATCAAGGCAATGCGGTCACTGCAGAACTATATTTTAGCCTTAAGACTCATTATGCTGCATGTGCTACTATCCAAAGAAAATAAAACATCTGCTTCTCCTGCAATGTCTTGTAAAACACACTTGCATGCTCTCCCCTTAGCATTGCTGTATAGTTTTTGTTATATAGTTTGTTATATTTTGTTATATAGTTTTTTGAGTATGACAAAGACAACATTTCTTCTTGAATTTTTCACCTCCCTTGTGTTTTAGAGCTGATCCTAGTGGAGTCCAGTGGTTGAAGCCAACATTGAGGAAGTGTAAGTGGATTTTAGATGTAGATTGTGTCAAAAAATATCATCACATTTTATAGGGGGGTGGTATAGTGTTGGGGGTGTTACAGGGTCAGTTGTAATGAAACATCTTCAGATGCATGCTAGGGCACATCATCAGTGATGTATCCTGAGATCCTTGGGTGTTTCGGGTTTCACGAACATCAGACACCCTCCCTCAGGCGACCCAGCTGAGGTTGATCAGGCCTCAGCTTGTGCCCTAGCAGCGCTTGACCACGGATCGGCCCTCTTTATCCAAAGCCACCTAGAGGCTTTCTCTGCTGCCTCTGTGCTGTTAGAGATGGCTCTCCTCCTCCTCTCACCTGCAATGCCGAGTGCAGTGAATGCTCTGCAGAGAGACTGTCCTGCAAAGCCCCTGCACCCAACCTCCACAGGCATGCACCTTGCCTTCCAGCCTTGGCAGTGGCAGTCGTTAACCAGGCTGTCGTATTTCGCCCTCTTACGCTCAAACGCTTCCTCCATGCGCTCTTCCCATGGCACCGTGAGCTCCAGCATGACGATGCTCTTCGTTGCTTCTGACACCAAGACGATGTCAGGCCTGAGGGTGGTCTTAGCAACGTGCTGGGGGAACTTGAGCTGGCTGCCCAGGTCCACTAACAACTGCCAGTCCTGTGCAGTGTTGAGGAGCCCTGTTGTTGCCCTCAGCGTTGTCTTTGGCTTCTCCCCGGCTCTGATGAAGCTGATGCTGTGCTTCAGGGGTCTTCCCTTCTTGCAGGTGGTGATGGCACTGCAGATGCTCTCTGCAATGGTCTTGAGCACCTGGTCGTGTCGCCATCGGTATCGGCCTTCCCCCAGAGCTTTTGGGCAGCAACTCAGGATGTGTTCAAGAGTCCCCTTCCTCTGGCAGAGCGGGCAAGATGGTGTGTCGGCCAAGCCCCAGCAGTGCAGGTTGGATGGGCTGGGGAGGACATCGTAGACAGCCTGGACCAGGAATTTGATGCGGTGAGGCTCTGCACGCCAGAGGTCTGTCCACGTGATTTTCCTCTCCACAGCTTGTTCCCATTTGGTCCAGGCACCTTGCTGTCTCATTCCCACTGCCCTGCTGGACCGCTCCTCCTCAAGTGCTGCTCTCACCTCATTCTGGACCAGTTGCCTCCGTTCCTTCCCTCGGGCTTTGTCAAAACGAGGGGGTGCGGTGGTTCCTAGCCCAGCTCTTCCTCTGGCCACTGTCCCTACCAGGACTCCATGGCGTAGCCGTGACTCTGCCTGCTCCACTGCCGCCTCTGCTCTCCACTTCCTGCCTGTTTTGACTGTTACCCCTGCCCCGGAGACTTTGGGGTCTGATGATTCACGGAGCTGAAGCACCTCCCTTGCTCGCAAGACTTTGAACTCCTCCTCGATGGACTTAAAGGGGAGAGTCAACTTGCAGGTGTTTCCATAGAGGGCAATGCTGCTCAAACTCCTTGGCAGTCCTAACCATCTCCTCAGGTAGCGGCTGACTCTCCTTTCCAGATCTGTGATGGTGGTGATCGGAAACTCATAGAGGAGCAGTGGCCACAGTACCCTCGGCAGTATCCCGTGCTGATAAATCCACGCCTTGAATTTACCTGGCAGGCCCGTCTTGTCCACGATCTTGAGCCATCCCTCCAACTCCTCGCAGGTGCTCTTGATGGAAGCTGTGTCCCTCAGGCTGCTGTCGAAGAACTTCCCCAAGCTCTTTATCGGCTTTTCAGAGATGGTGGGGATTGGTGTTCCTGCGATGGAGAAGCGGAACTTGTCTACCGCTCTGCCCTTCTTCAGGACCAAGGATCTTGATTTAGTGGGCTTGAATGTCATCCTGGCCCAACTCATCACCTTCTCGAGCCCTGACAGGATCCATCTGCCTCCAGGCACTGACTCTGTGGTCACCGTCAGGTCATCCATGAAGGCACGGATTGGTGGTTGGCGGATCCCAGACTTTGTCTTGGGGCCTCGGCATTCTGGTTCAGCAGATTTCACCAACATGTTCATTGCTAATGCGAACAGGATCACTGAGATGGTGCAGCCCGTGATGATTCCCACCTCTAATCTGTGCCACTCAGATGTTACTGATCCCGCAGAGACTCTCAGGCTGAAATCGCTGTAGTAATCCAGTATGAGATCTCTTACTGCAGCAGGGACATGGTGCCTCTCCAGTGCTTCGAGGACCAGCTTGTGGGGCATTGAGCCATAGGCATTGGCCAGGTCCAGCCACAGGACCACCAGATCACCCTTGTTCTCCCTTGCCTCTCTGAGGAGCTGTGTGACCACGCCCGTGTGCTCTAAACAGCCTGGTACCCCCGGGATGCCACCTTTCTGGACTGAAGTGTCGATGTACCCGTTCTTGAGGAGGAACTCTGCCAGTCGCTTAGCTACAATGCTAAAGAAAATCTTCCCTTCAACACTGAGAAGCGAGATGATGCGGAACTGGCTGATGCTGTTAGAGTCCTCTTCTTTAGGGATCCATACTCCCTCTGCAAATCGCCACTGCTGCGCTGTTCTTCCCCTTCTCCAGATGACCTTCAGGATCTTCCAGAGCCGCAGTAGCTTCGGGCAGTGCTTGTAGACCTTGTAGGGTGTACCGCTCGGTCCTGGTGCTGACCTGGACCTTGCTTTTCGCACCACCTCCTGAACTTCTCTCAGGAGTGGCTCCCTCAGATTGAAGGCCTCGGCAGGTTCTGGTGGTGATATTACCGCCTTGCACTGCCCTAACTCTTGGTGTCGTGCGGGGTCGCTGAAGGTGCTATGGAGGTGCTGGTCGACTTCCTCCTTTGAACACACCAGGCGTCCGCTGGCAAATTTTAAAATAATATACATGTCTACATAGGAGCAAATCTGTCGTGGTGCACCCCAGAGCCATAGAGAGTTCTATGTGACACTCTCCATGCAGTCACAGCAGTGGCAACATAGTGTCCAAGCCAAAGTTGACACACACCAAAGCCAATGGACTGAAAAGTACTTATTTACTTTGCCAACCACAGCAAGTGATTGACCAGTGTTTATTGTGCAATGAATCTGTAGCTGTGGCTTAATATAATTTTTTGTCAATTGTTCACCCGGCCCACAAAAATTTTGTAAATTGCTAGTTTGGCCCCCCTGCAAATGTATTTGAATAGCCCTGTTATAGACACTGGTGCCCTGCAGTTGCTTCCCTACTGGCACAGCTACCACCCCTCGTCCACAGACGGGCCTCTCTTATTTTGCCCTGTTGCATTATTTAAAAAAATACCATACAGCAGGGAAACCAATTGACTGCTGAAGAACAGTTGAGCAAAACCTCAGTAGAGTGCAAACCTTTTGCTGTCAGGAAAGTAATAATTATGTATAACCTAACAGTTTGTCTTCATCATACGTATTGAAAATTCACCTATTTCTTACTCAATAATCGTTTGTTATGTTGTCTCATAAGCCAGTAATAAATGTCATTTTGGCTATATCTACTTTCATTTTTATGGATCAGATTCTGCAAGCATGGTTACTGCTAAATCAACAGTATGCCATCATTAGAGCCATTTAATCATCAAAGTGACTATGAGGCTGGTAAATTAACATTAAAAACGTTGTCTGGTGTCCCTATCGAATGATTACTAGAGGTTAGAATCTGACTGAGGGTGTCTTGAAAACAGGTTAGATAGTTAAATAATGTCATGTAATGTAATGTAATGTAATATGATATTCTATTCATCAGATTTCTGTGAACTCACATTGGATCCAAACACAGCTCACAAGTTCCTAAAACTGTCTGAGAGTGAGAAAAAGGTAACAGATCTGAGAAAGGACCACCAATATCCTGAACACCCAGAGCGATTTGATTACTGGCCGCAAGTGCTGTGTGGAAATGCACTAACTGGTCGGTGCTACTGGGAAGTTGAATGGGTTGGAAAGGTTTATGTTGCAGTAAGTTACAGAGGAATACGAAGGACCGGTGACAGTGATGTGTCCAAGTTTGGGGGAAATGATCAGTCCTGGTGTCTAACCTGCTGTAATGGAGGATATAACGCCTGGCACAACAATAGTGGGACACTCATAGCCCATCCTTATACATCTGCTTCCAACAAAATAGCAGTGTACCTAGACCATTCTGCTGGCAGTGTGTCTTTTTATGAGGTCTCTTCCGACACACTGATCCACCTTCACACTTTCAACACCACATTCACTGAACCTCTTCATCCTGGTTTTGGATATGGTGTAAAGTTGAATGCCTCAGCATATCTGTGTCAGCCATAGACCAGAAATCTTAATCATTCTGTTAAAAAAAGGATATTTACCTCCACCAAAGAGGTTACGTTTTCACCGGCTTTTGTGTGTCTGTCTGTGTGTCTGTGTACAACATAACTCAAAAAGTACTGAATGGATTTGGATGAAATTTTCGGAAAATGTGTTTATTGGAGTAAGTAAGAACTGATTCAATTTTAGTGGTGATCGATGATCCAACTAAAGCAACACCAAGCAGCCTTGTGAATCTACTCTCACACCTTTAAGATGTCCCAAAAATGGACTTGGCAGAAGCCAACAGCACTTTGGCTTCTCTGGCATGCTGTTATTAGCTTCCACCTCGTCCATTATTTTCCTATATCAGGTCACTTTGGCGGGCATTATCCATATGACATGTTGGATAATGGTGTCTGCCAAGTTATTGTGTCAATATGCTAAATTCAACTAGCCTGGTTCCAGGCTTGCTTTTTGTTTGTTTGTTTGTTTTAACAAACATTGCTGTTACATGTAAATAAATGCAATTTTGTCCTATATTTTTTCTCTGTAAAACTTGATAATAGTGGCACACAATGGACACAATCATTTCCATCATTGTCAGTCATAATCATTTTATCATTGTGTTTTTATCTTTGTTCTTTATAATGAAGCCCTCATTTCCTGCTCAGTTATGGGTCTATCTGCTTAACCAGTGTGGAAAGTATCAAACATGACATTTTCAAGTAATGCCCATTCAGGAATCGACTGAAGATGAATTAAAGCATTAAATCTCCTAAACCATAGAGGGACACTTATCATTAGATTGTGAGGTAGGGAGAATCATTTTACAAGGGAAGATACAACAGTTCTTGAATTCTTGCACAAGAAAGACATAATTTCCTCAACAGATTAATGTTAACAACAGTTGGTCGCTGAACTGGAAGCTTACTTTATCCCTAGGCTAACAGATTTTAGTAGGTGGACAGAAAAATATTTGCACTTCTGACAGCAGTTGCAGCTTGGACTTCAGAAATACATAGAACATAATGTAGTCCATCTAGAACATATTCAGTTAGAGGCTGTTGAGAGTTCTGGCAGAGCAAACCTCTGTAAAGTTGACCTCAGAGCTCCGTGTGTAATTTTAGACCAAATTCGCACGGCTAGATCATGAAAGCCAGACAGTGTGTACTTCCTCTAATCAGTTTGTAGAGAAATTAATAGTTCGCGACCATGTGCTTCATGAGATTTCTTGAGCAATGTGAAGGGAATATGAATTAAAGTGTTTTTGTCTAACAATATGGTACTAACAAACCAACAAACCAAAGAAAAAATAATAGTAATCATTTTAAAAACTAATACTAACCCATAATCAGATGAAATCATCACATAATAATAAATCTGTGTGTAACCAATGTGAGTTTGTCATACATATAATCTAAACTGTGTGTTTTAAGTTTTTGTAATCATCATTGTTAACCAATGTCATTTATCATTCATATAATCCGTGTGTTTTGAGTTTTGTTATCATCATTGTTAACCAATGTCATTTATCATTTATCTTAACTATGTGTTTGAGTTTTTGAAATCAAAATGTAAGAACAGATCCCATGTAACTGATTTACTTGTGTATCATCATCTGTATGCTATCATGTAACCTTATATGGTAATGATCATTATAGCCGGTGTGTCTAAAGTGTACTCGGCCTTGTGTGCTGAAACTGAGGAAGTCAATGCCTGCGTGACCTCTGTCACGTTTGTGCCTGCGTGCACACTGTCAGATTCTCTCTGTTACCAACTAGAGACAACCCATCGATGTAAGGATAAGGGGAAGTAGTGTGGAGTATAAGTAGTCTGAGAGGACTTTAGACAGGAGCTTTTTGATCTTGGGGAGATTTTTACTTTGTGAGACTAGCTCATCCTTTTTACAGGGTCTACCTAACATTTGTTGATTCTTTGTAGTTTTCTGATTTTGATTCTTATAGTTGTAATCTTTTTGTAACTTTCCAAATTATCTACAAATAAAACCAACTCTATCTGTGGTAGAGTCAAAAGGCAATTTTTGCCGGGTCAGACCCTAAGTTTTTTCGTGCCTCCTGAGTGCCGTGACCACTTCTGTTGCGGGGTGAGTTTTCCCCTTAATGCAGCAACAGAAACCTTTTTCTACCGGGGAGAGGTAAGTTGGCTTCTATTATTCCTAGACATTCACACAGGCTACAACCGGGCGTAGAGGAGGGAGTAATGCATCTCCATTGACTGTTTCTAGGCGTTTTAGTCTGGGGGGTCTCAAAAATGCTAGAAGGCCAAAAATAATTGATCACTCCACCACACCACTGCTCGTCGAAGACAGTGGTGGTCACTCAGTCATAAAGGGGAAACCACATCACCCTCTAGTTCGCTGATTAAGCAGATGCAATCACAACAAACCTGTAATGTAAGTAAACCTTTTAATGTCATTTCCATTTGTGAAGAAGTCCCTGCAAATTGTAGTCAAAAGACTTACTCGGACCCTTAAATACAGTAGGCTTGGATGCATACAATTTAAATGAAGAAATAATGGGGCAGAACATGATAGTGTGAAATTCTGTAGGCCTACTATATAGAGACCAAAGTTATCTTTAAGCTAAAATTAACAAACACATATAAATGATGGCAAAAATAACAACAGTCTGATCTGAAAACGTGTGGTCCAGACCAGGTTATACAGCTGAAATTATCCATGCCTTTATGCAATATCAGTATACATGACAACAATCATGTACAACCGAATTCCAAAATAGTTGGGACACTTTACAAATTGTGAATAAAAACAGAATGCAGTGACGTGGAAGTTTCAAATTTCAATATTTTACTCAGAATACAACATCTATCACATATCAAATGTTGAAACTGAGGAAATATAGAATTTTAAGGGGAAAATAAGTTGATTTTCAATTTCATGGCATCTACACATCCCAAAATAGTTGGGACAAGGCCACATTTACCACTGTGTGGCATCCACTCTTCCTTTTAAAACAGTCTGCAAACGTCTGGGGACTATGGAGAGAAGTTGTGGAGAGAGTGTTGTCCCATTCTTGTCTAATACAGGCTTCTAGATGCTCTACTGTCTTAGGTCCTCTTTGTCATGTATTCCTATGTATGATGCACCAAAAGTTTGCTATGGGTGAAAGATCTGGACTGCAGACTTGATGGTGCCTTTCCAGATGTGTAAGCTGGTCATGCCACACACACTCATGCATCTCCATACCATCAGAGATGCAGCCTTCTGAAATGAGCGCTAACAATAAGCAATAACAACTTGGGTTGTCCTTGTCCGGATGGTATGGCATCCCAGTTTTCTGAAAAGAACTTTGAATTTTGATTTGTCTGACCACAGAACAGTTTTCCACTTTGTCACAGTCCATTTTAAATGAGCCTTGGCCCAGAGAAAACGCCTGTGCTTCTGGATCATGTTTAGGAATGGCTTCTTTTTTGACCTATAGAGTTTTAGCTGGCTATGGCGAATGACACAGTGGATTGTGTTCACTGACAATGTTTTCTGGAAGTAGTTCTAAGGCCAGTTTGTGATATCCATTACATTAGCATTCCTGTATGTGATGCAGTGCCATCTAAGGACCCAATGATCATGGGCATCCAGTATGTTTTTCCGGCCTTGACCCTTATGCACAGAGATTGTTCCAGATTATCTGAATCTTTGGATGATGATATGCACTGTAGATGATTATACCTTCAAACTCTTTGCAATTTTTGTCTGAGAAACTCCTTTGTGATCTGGGACCACTACTTCTTGCTGCACCATTTGGGGAACTGGTGATCCTCTGCCCATCTTGACTTCTGAGAGTCAATGGCACTCTCGGAGGCTCTTTTCATACCAAATCATGTTGCCAATTGACCAAATAAGTTGCAATTGGGTCCTCAAGCTGTCCCTCATATGACAATTTTACCTTTCTGGCCTCTTATTGCTACCCGTCCCAACTATTTTGGGATGTGTAGCTCTCATAAAATCCGAAATGAGCCAATATTCGGCATAACATTTCAAAAAGTCTCACTTTCAACATTTGCCATGTTATCTATATTCTATTGTGAACAATAAATAGGTTTATGAGATTTGTAAATTATTGGATTCCATTTTTATTAACAATTTATAAAGTGTCCCAACTTTTTTGGAATTCGGTTGTATTGTAGATAAAGGATTAACTAGTTAAAATAGGAAAAGATACTTAGAAGAGCGTGGAGAGAAATTCTATTGTCATGGTACAGGCCTTTAAAAAACTGTCTATTATGTTAAATAAGACTAGTTTGTAGGCGAAAGACTAGTTTGCCCTTCCTACCTTGCAGATGAGGAATCCTACTGCAACTGGGGTCGCTATTGGCCGAGCTATTTTATAATCTGAGGGAGCAGTGCACAAGCCAATTGCAGCCCAGTCATTAATTTAATTTTCTCGCAACTCAAAGGAATTTTGGCATTCCAATGGAGAGGAATGGACAACTTCACTAACACTGACAGAATATGCCCTAACTTTATTAGTTGTGAAGTTTAACAGCCAGTGGCCTATAGTTTATCAACCAGTTTACATTAAGTGTACTGTCTACAGCAGTGCA
>JAODXP020006465.1:5000-17500 GCA_027497455.2 Sardinella longiceps
TCTCCCACTAGGGGCTTGACACACGTACAAAGACATGAAAAATGCATCTCAAACAATCCGAGCCGCTTTTCAAACAATCCACTAAACTACATTCTTCTTTTTCTGCTAAAATGACTCCATTCTCTGGTCCCACAATGAAGAACACACACACACACACACACACACACACACACACACACACACACACACACACACACACATCTCTGGTCCCACATTGAAGAGGGCGGATTAATCTTTCAACAGCTGCATCTCAAATCATCACACATCCCAAGTTTATGCATCTCATGTACACACACACGTGCACGCACACACACACGCACACACACACACACACACATGCACACGTCCCAAGTTCATGCATCTCATGCACACACACACACACACACACATACACTCATGCATAAACACACATGCACACGCACACATCCCAGGTTTATGCATCTTATGCAAACACATTCACACACGCACACACACATACACAAACACACACACACACGCACACACATCCCAAGCTTATACATCTCATGCACACACATTCACACACGCACACATATCCCAAGTTTTGGAAGTATCCCAAATTCATACACGCGCAAACACAGACACACATACACACACACACACATCCTAAGTTTTTGTGCTCACACAGTCATATGCATGCACATATATGCACACACACACAGAGAGACACACACTCACACCTTAAGTTTATGCAGCTCATGCACTCACACATTCATACATGCACACGCACACACACACACACACACACACACACACACACACACACACCTGAAAGGTGAAAGTAATTAGATAAGAATGCAATATGACCACACTGACACTATGGGCTGTCTCTGTGGGGTCCGCGCATTGGGTCCACCTCAACTGAGGACGTCCAACATCATCTTCCGTCGACCTGGGGCTGTATAAACTTCCTGTTTAGTTAGAGCAGCAGAGCAGCTGATGGATTTCTGCGGGTAGCAGGCCGTCTCTCCCTTGGTGCACCATGGTCTTTGTTTTGCTTTTTGTTAATAAACTCTGTTCCGGATCTTTTCCAAACCGCCGTCCGACTGGCTCTTTACATAGTTTTGGTTTCCTGATTTAAACACTATCACAGGTATATGCAGCTTATGCACACACACATTCATATGCGCACACACACTCACTACCACACTGCAAACACTCACTCACACACTGTGACGCCACTGGGCCCGGGGGCGTGGCCGCTTCCCCGTTTCCCTTTTCTCGTGTCTCTGTCTGTGTGTTTCCATCAGGTGTGCTGTTGCTGATTAGGCGATTGGGAGCCGGTGCACAGGTTCCCTGTTCCCTTAAAACCAGTCCCTCCATTCTATGGAAGAGCAGCAGACACACGCAGTGTCGTCTTTGTCTGGGTTGCTTGCCTCACGTAGGCCTTAAAACCCACTGTGCTGTCTTCCTGTCTGTTTGTTTTCTTGTGTTTGTTTCGTTGTGTTCAGCTTGTTGGTTTAATAAATCTAATTTTGTATTCGTAAAACTTCCACTCCGTGCTTTCCTCTATGTTATCCTCATTTTGGGGCGTAACACACACAGGTTCACATGCTCATTCCCCCATGCACTGCACACACACTCACTTACTTACAGACTCACACACACAGTCAAAGGCTCTCACACACACAAACAAACACACACACACCCTCGCTCAGGCTCGCTCACTCACTCACACTCTCTCTCTCTCTCTCTCTCTCTCTCTCTCTCTCTCTCTCTCTCTCTCTCTCACACACACACACACACACACACACACACACAATTAAATTGCCTAGCTTCTTAGAAAAAAAGCCAATGCTGGAAATGAGTCCCCTCTGGATGAGTCATCTTATATTTAAAGCACATGATGCTCCAGTGTGTGTGTGTGTGTGTGTGTGTGTGTGTGTGTGTGTGTGTGTGTGTTACGCCCCTCTGCACCCCCACTGGCCTTACAGTGACAGTGCAACAGTCTTTGGGTGGTGCAAGGGCTCAATCAAGTGAAGGGTCCACACCTGGTCTACTCAACGCTCTACACCTGGCCTACTCAACGCTCTACACCTGACCTACTCAACAATTTACACTTGGCCTACTCAACGCTCTACACCTGACCTACTCAACAGTCTACACCTGGCCTACTCAACACTCTACACCTGACCTACTCAACAGTCTACACCTGACCTAGTCAACGCTCTACACCTGGTCTACTCAACAGTCTACACTTGACCTACTCAACAGTCTACACCTGGCCTACTCAACGCTCTACACCTGGTCTACTCAACAGTCTACACCTGGCCTACTCAACGCTCTACACCTGGCCTACTCAACAGTCTACACCTGGTCTACTCAACAGTCTACACCTGACCTACTCAACACTCTACACCTGGTCTACTCAACAGTCTACACCTGGCCTACTCAACAGTCTACACCTGGCCTAGTCAACGCTCTACACCTGGCCTACTCAACGCTCTACACCTGGCCTAGTCAACAGTCTACACCTGGCCTACTCAACAGTCTGGCCTACTCAACGCTCTACACCTGGTCTACTCAACAGCCTGGCCTACTCAACAGCTCTACACCTGGCCTACTCAACAGTCTACACCTGGCCTACTCAACAGTCTGGCCTACTCAACGCTCTACACCTGGCCTACTCAACGCTCTACACCTGGCCTACTCAACAGTCTACACCTGGCCTACTCAACGCTCTACACCTGGCCTACTCAACAGTCTACACCTGGCCTACTCAACAGTCTACACCTGGCCTACTCAACGCTCTACACCTGACCTACTCAACAGTCTACACCTGGCCTACTCAACGCTCTACACCTGACCTACTCAACAGTCTACACCTGGCCTACTCAACACTCTACACCTGGCCTACTCAACGCTCTACACCTGACCTACTCAACAGTCTACACCTGGCCTACTCAAGGCTCTACACCTGACCTACTCAACAGTCTACACCTGGCCTACTCAACACTCTACACCTGACCTACTCGACAGTCTACACCTGGCCTACTCAACAGTCTACACCTGGCCTACTCAACACTCTACACCAGGCCTACTCAACGGTCTACACCTGGCCTACTCAACAGTCTACACCTGACCTACTCAACACTCTACACCTGGCCTACTCAACAGTCTACACCTGGCCTACTCAACGCTCTACACCTGGCCTACTCAACAGTCTACACCTGGCCTACTCAACAGTCTACACCTGGCCTACTCAACGCTCTACACCTGACCTACTCAACAGTCTACACCTGGCCTACTCAACACTCTACACCTGACCTACTCAACAGTCTACACCTGGCCTACTCAACACTCTACACCTGGCCTACTCAACGCTCTACACCTGACCTACTCAACAGTCTACACCTGGCCTACTCAAGGCTCTACACCTGGCGTTCTCAACGCTCTACACCTGGCCTAGTCAACAGTCTACACCTGGCCTACTCAACAGTCTACACCTGGCCTACTCAACAGTCTGGCCTACTCAACGCTCTACACCTGGCTTAATCAACACTCTATACCTGGCCTACTCAACAGTCCACACCTGGCCTACTCAACAGTCTGGCCTACTCAACGCTCTACACCTGGTCTAGTCAACGCTCTACATCTGGTCTACTCAACAGTCTACACCTGGCCTACTCAACAGTCTGGCCTAGTCAACAGTCTACACCTGGCCTACTCAACGCTCTACACCTGACCTACTCAACAGTCTACACCTGGCCTAGTCAACGCTCTACACCTGACCTAGTCAACGCTCTACACCTGACCTACTCAACAGTCTACACCTGGCCTACTCAACGCTCTACACCTGGCCTACTCAACGCTCTACACCTGACCTACTCAACAGTCTACACCTGGCCTACTCAACGCTCTACACCTGACCTACTCAACAGTCTACACCTGGCCTACTCAACACTCTACACCTGGCCTACTCAACGCTCTACACCTGACCTACTCAACAGTCTACACCTGGCCTACTCAACGCTCTACACCTGGCCTACTCAAGGCTCTACACCTGGCGTACTCAACGCTCTACACCTGGCCTAGTCAACAGTCTACACCTGGCCTACTCAACAGTCTACACCTGGCCTACTCAACAGTCTACACCTGACCTACTCAACACTCTACACCTGACCTACTCAACAGTCTACACCTGGCCTACTCAACGCTCTACACCTGGCGTACTCAACGCTCTACACCTGGCCTAGTCAACAGTCTACACCTGGCCTACTCAACAGTCTACACCTGGCCTAGTCAACAGTCTACACCTGGCCTAGTCAACAGTCTACACCTGGCCTACTCAACAGTCTACACCTGGCCTACTCAACAGTCTACACCTGGCCTACTCAACGCTCTACACCTGGCGTACTCAACGCTCTACACCTGGCCTAGTCAACAGTCTACACCTGGCCTACTCAACAGTCTACACCTGGCCTAGTCAACAGTCTACACCTGGCCTACTCAACGCTCTACACCTGACCTACTCAACAGTCTACACCTGGCCTAGTCAACAGTCTACACCTGGCCTACTCAACGCTCTACACCTGACCTACTCAACAGTCTACACCTGGCCTACTCAACGCTCTACACCTGGCGTACTCAACGCTCTACACCTGGCCTAGTCAACAGTCTACACCTGGCCTACTCAACAGTCTACACCTGGCCTACTCAACAGTCTACACCTGGCCTACTCAACAGTCTACACCTGGCCTACTCAACACTCTACACCTGGCCTACTCAACAGTCTACACCTGGCCTAGTCAACAGTCTACACCTGGCCTACTCAACGCTCTACACCTGGCCTACTCAACGCTCTACACCTGACCTCTTCTGGCCTCTTCTGTGCTCTTTCATATTTACCTCTAAAGTGTGTGTGTGTGTGTGTGTGTGTGTGCTAGAGTTTTAGCATCTATGATTATGTATTGGAATAAATCCTTATAGTATTGATCAACTCCACTTTATGTTATGGCTTTCAAGCTGGCTGTAATATTTTGTGTGTGTGTGTAACGAACATGATACTCCGGTGTGTGTGTGTGTGTGTTATATTTAAAGAGCATGATGCTCCTGTTCCACATGTGACGCACCACAAAACCATCCCAACATTGAGAGTAGAACTGAAAGAACATTCCAGTGTTCCCCATCATAGAACAAAGAACTGAAAGAACATTGTACTGTTCCACATCAGAGTACCGAACTAAAAGAATGTTCTACTGTTTCCTATCAGTGTCTATGTGTGTGTGTGTGTGTGTGTGTGTGTGCGTGCGTGCGTGTGTGTGCTTTCGTGTGTGCTTTCGTGTGTGTAGTAATCTAGTGGAGGCAGACTAATGCACGTTTCTTTCTTTCCCTCAGGTCCTTGATGTATGGCCTGTAATTAGTATTAGCATCCATGAGTGTGTGTGTGTGTGTGTGTGTGTGTGTGTGTGTGTGTGTGTGGGGCGTAGGTTGTGTAACAGCTGTGGTTTGTCTGGACAAACTCATAAAGTGTATCTAATTGTGAGGTGATGCAATGTTTTAATTAGATGTGTTAACAGACAAGCAAGCAGGCAGGAGTGAATGTGTGTGTGTGTGTGTGTGTGTGTGTGTGCGTGCGTGCGTGCGTGCGTGCGTGCGTGCGTGCGTGCGTGCGTGTGTGTGTGTGCGTGTGCGTGGTTACTCCACTGTCTGCAGACATGATTAGAGCTCTCCATTACCCGCCGCCTCCAACGCTGATTGATCAGGATTGATTGTCCGAGTCTCCCACCTCACACACAACGGGCTCCCAGAGAGATCAATCACACACACACACACACACACAGAGAGAGAGAGTAACACATACACAGATGAGACACACACACACACACACACACACAGACACACACATACACACACACAGAGTAACACTCATACACAGATGATACACACATACACACACACACACACACACACACACACACACACACACAGATGCCCACTTTCCCCTAACCAGAACTAGAATGTAAAATGCCTTAAGCCGTTGTACTGGTCTAACAAGTTCTTCAGTAATTGCACTAGAAGTCCAATAAATCATTTAACCTGGCAGTGAATGGACAACAAATCATTTGGATAATATACTGACTGTGCAACAAATCATTTGGATAATATACGGACTATGCAACAAATCATTTGGATATGATATACTGACTATGCAACAAATCATTCTGACCACAAGCAGACAGAAACACAGAAACAGTAACTCACCCCAGGGGCCTCATTCTTTTTCAAACAAAGATTCTGTCCTGAAACATTTCTAACCTTCAAATCTTAAAATGAATGTATGCAAATATTTATTCCGATTTATAAAGCGGCACACACTTTTACGCAGGCAGAAGGTTATAAATTCAGACATAATTGGATTTGTGCATATATTTGCCTTGTACTCCTCTCCTTATCGACACAAACACTTCCTTTAACAGTCAAGGGATAACGTTTGGTAAGGCGGTCATTATCGTGGAATATCTCCCGACAGAGTAATGCAACTCTGAAGGGAGATATTTCCACGATAATGACCGCATCACCAAACGTTATCCTGCTTATTACACGGCTACCTACTGTAGATATTATTAATATGCAACGAAGCCTTGTTTATCACTGCTTTAACGGAACTTTAATGATTAAGATGGCTAATACCGTCCACGTAGTAAGTATTCTGTTAACTTACAGATCAGCTGATTGGTGAAGACAACGTTCTGTTTCACTTTTGCTTGACAGCGGTCTGTTATACTTAGCAACGGTCCGTTAGTAAAAATGATCAGACCGCGGAAATTTGGAAAGTCCCATTGAAGTGAATGGAGCATTCTCCAGCATTATTAATGCAAGAGCCGGGTTTTAGGAGTTTAAAGGTTTAAGGGTTTATTAGGGGTTTAAGTGTTTAGGGGTTTAAGGGTTTAGAGGTTTATTAGGGGTTTAAGGGTTTATTAGGGGTTTAAGGGTTTAGGGGTTTAAGGGTTTAGAGGTTTAAGGGTTTATTAGGGGTTTAAGGGTTTATTAAGGGTTTATTAAGGGTTTATTAGGGGTTTAAGGGTTTATTAGGGGTTTAAGGGTTTATTAGGGGTTTAAGGGTTTAGGGGTTTAAGGGTTTATTAAGGGTTTATTAGGGGTTTAAGGGTTTATTAGGGGTTTAAGGGTTTAGGGGTTTAAGGGTTTAGAGGTTTAAGGGTTTATTAGGGGTTTAAGGGTTTATTAGGGGTTTAAGGGTTTAGAGGTTTAGAGGTTTATTAGGGGTTTAAGGGTTTATTAGGGGTTTAAGTGTTTAAAGGTTTATTAGGGGTTTAAGTGTTTAGGGGTTTATTAGGGGTTTAAGGGTTCAAGGTTTATTAGGGTTTAAGGGTTTAGGGGTTTAAGGGTTTATTAGGGGTTTAAGGGTTTAGGGTTTAAGGGTTTATTAGGGGTTTAAGGGTTTAGGGGTTTAAGGGTTTATTAGGGGTTTAAGGGTTTAAGGGTTTATTAGGGGTTTAAGGGTTTATTAGGGGTTTAAGGGTTTAGGGGTTTAAGGGTTTATTAGGGGTTTAAGGGTTTATTAGGGGTTTAAGGGTTTAGGGGTTTAAGGTTTATTAGGGGTTTAAGGGTTTAGAGGTTTATTAGGGGTTTAAGGGTTTATTAGGGGTTTAAGGGTTTAGGGTTTAGGGTTTATTAGGGGTTTAAGGGTTTATTAGGGGTTTAAGGGTTTAGGGTTTAGGGTTTATTAAGGGTTTAAGGGTTTAGGGTTTATTAGGGGTTTAAGGGTTTATTAGGGGTTTAAGGGTTTATTAGGGGTTTAAGGGTTTAAGGGTTTATTAGGGGTTTAAGGGGTTTAAGGGTTTAGGGGTTTAAGGGTTTATTAGGGGTTTAAGGGTTTATTAAGGGTTTAAGGGTTTATTAGGGGTTTAAGGGTTTAGGGGTTTAAGGGTTTAGGGGTTTAAGGGTTTATTAGGGGTTTAAGGGTTTAGGGGTTTAAGGGTTTAAGGGTTTAAGGGTTTATTAAGGGTTTAGGGGTTTAAGGTTTATTAGGGGTTTAAGGGTTTATTAGGGGTTTATTAGGGGTTTATTAGGGGTTTAGAGGTTTATTAGGGGTTTAAGGGTTTATTAAGGGTTTATTAGGGGTTTATTAGGGGTTTAAGGGTTTATAAGGGGTTTAGGGGTTTACTGTGTCTACTGGTTGAGTCATGATCCCCTGTTTGCTTCAGCTGTTGAGTCATTTAATGATTACTAGTGCATTGCCCGTGTAAACACTTTTTGTAGACATAATTTGTAACAATTAGTGTAGTATATTATGTAGCATACATTAGTATAGTATATTATATATCATACATTAGTACATCATATTATATATCATACATTAGTATAGTATATTATATATCATACATTAGTATATCATATTATATATCATACACTAGTATATCATATTATATATCATACATTAGTATATCATATTATATATCATACATTAGTATATCATATTATATATCATACATTAGTATATTACTAGTGCATTGCCCGTGTAAACACTTGTAAATTAGTATAGTATATTATATATCATACATTAGTATAGTATATTATATATCATACATTAGTATAGTATATTATATATCATACATTAGTATAGTATATTATATATCATACATTAGTATATTACTAGTGCATTGCCCGTGTAACCCACGTTTCCCAGATATGTGATGTCCATTTAGGCCTACATGTATGCAGGTGAATCAGAGACTGTGACATAGCCTATATCCAGTGCAGTAACGTTAGCCTGCATGGAGACAGTTTTGGCATATAGTGAGAGTTGAAGTTGCAAATGGCTTGTTTAACAAAGGAACCTGTCGCTAGGTATCCACTTAGGCAAAAGCATGTTTTGAACTGCATGTTGAAAGACGTGCTTCTATAGTGAGAGTTGAAGTTGCAATGTGGTTTGAAATAGATAAGCACATCTTTCCAACATAGATTTTCGTTTTGACATGTTTCCTACCCGTGTGTTTTCCTGTTGTATTGAATGAAAGCAGGCTAACAAACCTTTAAATGGCTTGTTTAACAAACGAACCTGTCGCTAGGTAACCATTTAGGCAAAAGCATGTTTTGAACTGCATGTTGAAAGACGTGCTTCTACTTCTTACCAATGTGGGTTTGCGTGTGTTTGAATGATATTGTGAAATCGACAGTCATCTTGCTGGGTCATCGTAAATTCTTGAACTGTTAAACACTGCCTGGGTCATTGTAATTTTGTTTCCCTGTTCAACGTCAGAGCGGTAGGCTGTAGAAACCACACTGCCGCGAGACCAGGAGGGTGAAAGGGGGAGTGGTTTTAAGGTTAGAGCGGCAGAAGGCAAAAGTGCTTTATTTAAGTATATCTTTCGTATTTTTTATCCAATCATCACGAAATTTGGCACTGCACTAACTCGTGCCATTACCAAGATGCGTACCAAATCTGAGATCAGTCGGACGAATGGTTCGAGAGTTATGCGTGGAACACACAGAATGACAGTGACACACAGACAGACGTTCCTTGAATTATTAGATAGATAGATGTCTTAAGTGTTGCTCTTCCTTAATCATTTATTTCATTATATATTCTTTACTGTTGCTCTTCCTTAATCATTTATGTCATTATATATTCTTTACTGTTGCTCTTCCTTAATCATTTATGTCATTATATATTGATGGCTTGATGGCCTGTTGGCAAGACACAGCACATATACACAGCCTGCCCTTTCACATCCTGTTCTCCTCCATTACTCTCTCTCTCTCTCCCTTTCTCTCTCTCTCTCTCCATCCCCCCTCTCTCCCATCTCTCTCCCTCTTTCTCCCATCTCTCTCTCTCTCTCTCCCTTTCTCTCTCCTGCTCTCTCTCCATTCCCCCTCTCTCCCATCTCTCTCCTTCTCTCTCCCTCTTTCTCCCATCTCTCTCTCTCTCTCTCTCTCTCTCTCTCATCTCTCTCTCTCTCTCTCTCTCTCTCTCCCCCCCTCCCTCCTACCCTCTCTCTGGCTTTCTGTATTTCATTACCTCTCTGTTCAGATGTCTGTTTCTTTTTTCTCTCTTTTGGAATATCTTTCTCCATGTCCACAAGCCCCCACCCTCTTTCTCTCTCTGTGATCTGCAGGCTGTGCTCGCTCTCTCTCTCTCTCTCTCTCTCTCTCTCTCTCTCTCTCTCTGTCTTTCTCTCTGTGCTCTGCAGGCTGTGTTTTCTCTCTCTCTCTCTCTCTCTCTCTCTCTCTCTCTCTCACTCTCTCTCTCTGTGCTCTGCAGGCTGTGCTCGCTCTCCCTCTCTCTCTCTCTGTCTCTGTGATCTGGAGGCTGAGTTGAGTTCTCTCTCTCTCTGCCCCTCTCTTTCTTTCTTTCTTTCTTTCTTTCTTTCTTTCTTTCTCTTTCTGTGATCTGCAGGCTGAGTTGTCTCTCTCTCTCACTCATTCTCTCTCTCTCTCTCTCTCTCTCTCTCTCTCTCTCTGTGATCTGCATGCTGAGTTGAGTTGTCTCTCTCTCTCACTCATTCTCTCTCTATTTCTGTGATCTGCAGGCTGAGTTTTCTCTCCAATTCTTTCTCCTTCTCTGTGATTTGCAGACTGAGTTCTCTCTCTCTCTCCCTCTCTCTCTCTCTCTCTCTCTCTCTCTCTCTCTGCAGGCTGAGCTCTCTCTCTCTCTCTCTCCCTCTCTCCCTCTCTCTCTCTCTCTCTCTCTCTCTCTCTCTGCAGGCTACTCTATAGAGTGTTGCTCTTAAGCTCTATCAGATATTTTAATTGCCCAGAGCCGAGTCAGGCTGGGTCGGACCAGCTGGCTTTGAGCTCTCCAGGGACATGTTGGCCATTATTGATGATAATTGTGTGTGTGTGTGTGTGTGTGTGTGTGTGTGTGTGTGTGTGTGTGTGTGTTGGCCATTATTGATGATAATTGTGAAACTGGGACGTTCACATTTTCTTGGCTGTGATCACTGGAGTGGGCGGGAGGGAGGCTGCCTCTATTGTGTGTGTGTGTGTGTGTGTGTGTGTGGGAGGCTGCTTCAATTGTGCCAAACAGAATGAAGCTGCTCTCTCTCTCTCTCTCTCTCTCTCTCTCTCTCTCTCTCTTGTCCTTACAAAACTGCTCACACTGCACACCTGTCCTACACACTACACTACACACCTGTACTACACTACACACCTGTACTACACACCTGTACTACACACTACACTACACACCTGTACTACACTACACACCTGTACTACACACTACACTACACACCTGTACTACACTACACACCTGTACTACACACCTGTACTACACACTACACTACACACCTGTACTACACACTACACACCTGTACTACACCTGTACTACACACTACACTACACACCTGTACTACACTACACACCTGTACTACACACTACACTACACACCTGTACTACACTACACACCTGTACTACACACTACACTACCACCTGTACTACACACTACACTACACACCTGTACTACACACCTGTCCTACACACTACACTACACACCTGTGCTACACTACACACCTGTCCTACACACTACACACCTGTACTACGCAAGATCTGATATCACCAAGTATTTAAGAGTCCAGGATCAATGTCAAACATTTGCCCTGGATCAATGTACCTTAACCCTAACCCTAATCCTAACCCATTCATCCAGGGCAACAAGTTTGACATTGATCCTGGACTCTTAATTACTTGGTGATATTAGATCTTCCCCTGTACTACTCACCTGTACTACACACCTGTACTACACACTACACACCTGTACTACACACCTGTACTACACACTACACTACACACCTGTACTACACACCTGTACTACACACTACACTACACACCTGTACTACACACCTGTACTACACACTACACTACACACCTGTACTACACACTACACTACACACTACACACCTGTACTACACACCTGTACTACACACTACACTACACACCTGTACTACACACTACACACCTGTACTACACACCTGTACTACACACTACACTACACACCTGTACTACACACTACACTACACTACACACCTGTACTACACACCTGTACTACACACTACACTACACACCTGTACTACACACTACACACCTGTACTACACACCTGTACTACACACTACACTACACACCTGTACTACACTACACACCTGTACTACACACTACACTACACACCTGTACTACACTACACACCTGTACTACACACTACACTACACACCTGTACTACACACTACACTACACACCTGTACTACACACCTGTACTACACACTACACTACACACCTGTACTACACACTACACTACACACCTGTACTACACACTACACTACACACCTGTACTACACACCTGCACACTACACTACACACCTGTACTACACACTACACACCTGTACTACACACCTGTACTACACACCTGTACTACACACCTGTACTACACTACACTCACACACCTGTACTACACACTACACTACACACCTGTACTACACACCTGTACTACACACTACACTACACACCTGTACTACACACTACACTACAC
>JAODXP020006465.1:45000-52500 GCA_027497455.2 Sardinella longiceps
GGCTCATTGCAGCGGTAGAGAGCGGGAGCTAACACATGCTCAGGGAGCTAACTAGCATATGCTAAGGGAGCTAACAAGACTCATTGCAGCGGTACAGAGCGGGAGTTAACACATGCTAAGGGAGCTAACTAACGTATTCTAAGGGTGATCACTAGGTTCATTGCAGCGGTAGAGAGCGAGAGCTAACACATGCTAAGGGAGCTAAAGGGAGCTCACTAGGCTCATTGTAGCGGTAGAGAGCGGGAGCTAACACATGCTACGGGTGTTAACTAGCACATGCTGAGGGTGCTAACTAGACTCATTGCAGCAGAGGGGAGCGGGAGCTAGCATGTCTGTTCCAAGATGGCGGCTCTGCAACACAAGTGCTCTCATTGACGGCTGGTGTGGCCTTTCTAGTGTATATTTCTATGATTACAGCAGAGGGGAGCGGGAGCTAGCACATGCTAAGGGTGATCACTAGGTTCATTGCAGCGGTAGAGAGCGAGAGCTAACACATGCTAAGGGTGTTAACTAGCACATGCTAAGGGTGCTAACTAGGCTCATTGCAGCAGAGGGGAGTGGGATCTAGCACATGCTAAGGGTGTTAACTAGGCTCAATGTAGGGGAGAGGGGAGTGGGAGCTAGCACATGCTAAGGGTGTTAACTAGGCTCAATGTAGGGGAGAGGGGAAAGTCTTTGAGCTCACATTCTAAAACTCTTGATGGCTTTAGAGTTGTTAGAGATGGAATGGAAATGATTGTCTGTCTAATCCATACAGTGCTAACTAACTCTCAGTGCTAAGTTGTCAGTTGATAAATTAGCATTGCCTGTATTAAATAAACAAATAAATTAGTGCTGTATTTAACCGCGATTAATCGCATTTTTGCCGTAGTTAACTCATAATTAATCGCGATTAATCACAAATTTCTTTCTATTCTAAATGTCCCTCGATTTCTTTTTGTCCCATTTTTATTTATTTATTTTCATTTTAATGCTGTTATCAGCATTCATTGGTGGGTGTGAATACCAATTTAAAATAAAAGAAAACCCAGTTACAGCATCAGAAATTATTAACATGTTCAAGTACTGCCAGAGAGATGTTGATGTCTTTTATGTTGCTAGTTCACAAGTTTACAAAAAAAAAAAAAAAAACCTGGATGGTGGCCCTTTAAATTATACTAACCTATATTTTAAAGAGGCTCAATGAAAATATGGCATTATGGTCTACATGAGTAAACCTACATTGCATGAGCATACCTTTAAAATGCATTTTGCCATATTGGCAATTGCCCTGCAAGAAGCTCTCATTTTAGTGACAAGGTCATACGTTCAGAATCAGGTAGGCGTCTTGTTTGCACAAATTCTCTCAGTTGCGCTCCAACCTGTTTCACCTCTCTCACTCGCGCTGCAATTTTGAAACTGATATTAGCCTATTTGCGGGGTATTCAGTTCAAGAGAAGGGATTTCTAAGTGACAACATTAATCCTCTAGCTACTTAACAACCTACATACGCGAACATGCAAGTGAGCGTCAACGATTGTGTCGGTAAAATATTTGTTTCACTGACATCAAATGACGCTCTCAAACATTCTCTCTCTCAGTTGCGCTCCGACCTGTTTCACCTCTCTCACTCGCGCTGCAATTTTGAAACTGTTATTAGCCTATTTGCTGGGTATTCAGTTCAAGAGAAGGGATTTCTAAGTGACCAAATTAATCCCCTAGCTAGTTAACAACCTTAATATGCGAACATGCGAGTGAGCGTCAACGATTGTGTCGGTAAAATATTTGTTTTCAATGACATCAAATGACGCTCACAAACATTCTCTCTCAGTTGCGCTCCGACCTGTTTCACCTCTCTCACTCACGCTGCAATTTTTAAACTGATATTAGCCTATTTGCGGTGTATTCAGTTCAAGAGAAGGGATTTCTAAGTGACAACATCAATCCTCTAGCTAATTAACAACCTAAATATGCGAACATGCGAGTGAACATCAACTATTGTGTCGGTAAAATATTTGTTTTCACTGACATCGGAGCAGCAGAGCAGAGTGCAGACACCCATGCCATGTGTGCAGTGCATGTGTAGGCTAGGCATGAGTAGCCTAGGTCCTAGGCTAAGCAGTAGGCCTACTTCAAGCCTAATACAATCACAGGACATAATGAAACGTCGGGAGGTGTTGGAATGTCGGAGATATTTTTTTTTCACATTCCATTGATAATGGCGGGTCAAATGCGTTAATCGCGCGTTAAAAAAATTGACGGCGTTAAAATGGGTTTGCGTTAACGCCATTATTAACGCGTTAAACTGACAGCACTAAAATAAATACATAAATTAATTAATTAACTTATTATTAATAAATAATAAGTAATTGAATGAAATACATACTATGCAAAATGATTGCAATTACATTGTTATATGTGTAGCCGGTGGCGGTCCACGCCGCACACGGGTCTCAAACTCACCACCCCGCAAGCTACAAACTCCTGCCATGGGAGCGGGACGCTCTAACCAACTGAGCTAAAAGCCTGAGCTACTCACTCAGCTGTTAGAAGCGCCAATGGAATTGGGTGATGAGGATTTACACGTACTACTGCCGAGCTAGCTGGCCTCCGTGTTACATATCACATAGCCATAAATCATGTGCCAGTCACCAAGGGGATAGTGGTCTATATCATAGCCATGTTTGACTGTACCTTCACCTGGCTAACTCACACGGAAACACTATAACTAGACCTACAGGTGGGCTATTAGCTGTTTCTGTGTGTCCAATCATCATCCTCTCTCTCACACACACTCTCTCTCTCTCTCTGTGTGTGTGCAATCATTAGTGCTGATTTACATACTAGATTCATTTCATTCTCTCTCTCACTGACACACACACACACACACACACACACACACACAGATGTGATAATTTAGGTCATTGATCATTCCCGCCATTGTCCCACTAACGGCCGCTAATAAAAGTGTGAAGCCGTTGTGTTTATGAGAACACATGGAGTTCATTAATCCGGTCTCTGAAGCCTGACTAGAATCTGTTGTTCAGTAAGAGTCTCTCTCAGTCTCGGTCTGGAGATTTATATTGACTGACAAAACACCGCGGACAAGACAGCAGTTTAATATCGACCGTGAAACTCTTCATAGACTCAATATCTCCTAGACAGGGGGCAGTTAATATTGGCTGTAAAATACATGAGAGACATCATATAAAATGGAGAGAATGGATGTTTGTATTGATTGGGCAGCTCATGACTGATGTAGCCTATATCCATTCCACACAGCTTGGAGAGGACAAAGGGCGATGCTATGACGCTATGCATGTCTGAGGCGTCCATAATACACACCTACTATTACACCTAATATATCAGAGAACATCATCAACTACAAATACACACCAAATACACACCTGCTATTGCAGCACTGCTTCAACCCTGTCTTGTGATTTTTAGTTTGGCATTCACCAGGCTACCACTTCATAGGACTGAACACACCAAATACACACCTGCTATTGCAGCACTGCTTCAACCCTGTCTTGTGATTTTTAGTTTGGCATTCACCAGGCTACGACCTCATAGGACTGAACACAGAAAATACACACCTGCTATTGCAGCACTGCTTCAACCCTGTCTTGTGATTTTTAGTTTGCCATTCACCAGGCTACGACCTCATAGGACTGAACACAGAAAACTCCCAGAGCAACAAAAAAATCGTAACTTTTCGTATTGGGTTAAACGGCTAACTAACATTTTGATGCTCTGCATCTTCTTCAGATTCAGAATGAAGCCAGAGTGGCTGATTATGACGTCACACACACACACACACACACACACACACACAGTGATATAGGCTATTTATGACGTCCTCTTGGGCTTACTGCTGGGATAACACTGAAGGTTCACACACACACACACACACAGTGATATAGGCTGATTATGACGTCCTCTTGGGCTCTCTGCTGGGATAACACTGAAGGTCCCACACACACACACACACACACTGTGACATCATGTTCCGTGACACACCTGAGGCTTCAGTGCAAGGGACCTTTTTTCAAAACCTGTCTTTGGATTGTGTGCTTTTCTGGCCCCAAGCTTAGATTAGAAATCACTCCTGGGATAACACTGAAGGTTCACACACACACACACACACACACACACACACACACACACACACACGCACACACACACGCACAGTAATAAATTGACTTTGGTTTGAATGTTTATTAGAAAAAGTCAGAGACTCATTGAGAGACAGAGAGACTGACACAGGCTTGGATGTTTATTAGAAAAAGAGCGTTGAGACACAGAGAGAAACAGGGAGATTTGGAGAAATAGGACAAAATTATTAAGCTCAGCACTTATCAATCATTTAGTACTGTTCACTGGGAGCATGTGTGTATGTGTGTGTGTG
Source organism: Sardinella longiceps (assembly GCA_027497455.2). Classification (NCBI taxonomy): domain Eukaryota; kingdom Metazoa; phylum Chordata; class Actinopteri; order Clupeiformes; family Clupeidae; genus Sardinella; species Sardinella longiceps. Next base: position 49,391 of record JAODXP020006465.1, read on the forward strand.
TGTGTGTGTGTGTGTGACTGCCAACAGTAGGCCAGTGAACACACCCCTTACACACCCTCCACATTCCACACAAACACTGATTACAGCAGCAGTAGGGGGTCTCTATCGCTCTCTCTCTCACACACACACACACACACACACACACACACACACACACACACACACACACACACACACACACACACAAAGCTCTTAGTATGTTAGGATGGGTAGCAGACAGTGTAACTTAAATGACTAAGAACACACACACACACACACACACACACACACACACACACACACACACACACACATACATACACACATCATATATATATATATATGGGGGGGGGGGGGGGTTCTGGGCTAGCAATGCATTGTGGGAAAGAAACTGCTCAGTCTGAGCCCCACTCCTGGCAGGTACAGCATGCAGCAGCAGCTCTACTCTAGTGTCTCTTTACGTGTGTGTGTGTGTGTGTGTGTGTGTGTGTGTGTGTGTGTGTGTGTGTGTGTGTGAGCCCCACTCCTGGCAGGTACAGCATGCAGCAGCAGCTCTACTCTAGTGTCTCTTTACGTGTGTGTGTGTGTGTGTGTGTGTGTGTGTGTGTGTGTGTGTGTTCACCTTTGTGTTTGTGTCTGTTTATCTTTGTGTGTGTGTGTGTGTGTGTGTGTGTGTGTGTGTTTACCTTTGTGTTTGTGTCTGTTTATCTTTGTGTGTGTGTGTGTGTGTGTGTGTGTGTGTGTGTGTGTGTTTATCTTTGTGTTTGTGTGTGTGTTCACCTTTGAGTTTATGCATGTTTGTGTTTATTTGTGTTTGTTTGTGTTTGGAGATGCTGGTATCTAATGCTATACTAGCAGAGAGAGCATGAGACTCATAAGAGTAAACACATTAATAACTCAACACCCCCAACACTCTTAACCCAACACCCTTAACACATTAATAACTCAACACCCCCAACACTCTTAACCCAACACCCCCAACACCCCCAACACTCTTAACCCAACACCCCCAACACTCTTAACCCAACACTCTTAACCCAACACCCCCAACACCCCCAACACTCTTAACCCAACACCCCCAACACCCTTAACCCAACACTCTTAACCCAACACCCCCAACACCCCCAACACTCTTAACTCAACACCCCCAACACTCTTAACCCAACACCCTTAACACATTAATAACTCAACACCCCCAACACTCTTAACCCAACACCCCCAACACCCTTAACCCAACACCCCCAACACTCTTAACCCAACACCCCCAACACTCTTAACCCAACACCCCCAACACCCCCAACACTCTTAACCCAACACCCCCAACACCCTTAACCCAACACCCTTAACCCAACACCCCCAACACTCTTAACTCCAAACACCCTTAACCCAACACCCTCAACCCAACACTCTTAACCCAACACCCCCAACAACCTTAACCCAACACTCTTAACTCAACACCCTTAACTCAACACCCTTAACCCAACACTCTTAACCCAACACCCCCAACACTCTTAACCCAACACCCCCAACACCCTTAACCCAACACTCTTAACCCAACACCCCCAACACTCTTAACTCACACCACCACCTCTTAACCCAACACCCCTCAACACCCTTAACCCAACACCCCCAACACCCTTAACCCAACACCCCCAACACTCTTAACTCAAAACCCTTAACCCAACACCCCCAACACCCTTAACCCAACACTCTTAACCCAACACCCCCAACACTCTTAACTCAAAACCCTTAACCCAACACCCTCAACACCCTTAACCCAACACCCTCAACACCCTTAACTCAACACCCTTAACCCAACACTCTTAACCCAACACTCTTAACCCAACACCCCCAACAACCTTAACCCAACACCCTCAACACCCTTAACCCAACACCCCCAACACTCTTAACACAACACCCCCAACACTCTTAACTCAACACCCCCAACACCCTTAACTCAACACCCTTAACCCAACACTCCAAACACCTCTTAACTCAACACCCTTAACCCAACACCCCCAACACTCTTAACCCAACACCCTTAACACTCTTAACTCAACACCCCCAACACCCTTAACTCAACACCCTTAACCCAACACTCTTAACCCAACACTCTTAACACAACACCCTCAACACTCTTAACTCAACACCCCCAACACCCTTAACTCAACACCCTTAACCCAACACTCCAAACACCTCTTAACTCAACACCCCCAACACTGTTAATGGTATAGTCCCCCCAGTAGATGAGGTTCCCCCCCCCTCACATGGTATAGTCCCCCCCCTCACATGGTATAGGACTTCCTGTAGATGAGGTCCCCCCCCCCCTCACATGGTATAGGCCACCCAGTAGATGAGGTTGACGGCAGCGAAGGCTGCTGGGAAGACGGCGCGTGCGTAGATGTCGATGGTGTCGGCATCGATGGGCTTGAACGAGCAGCGGCAGCATTTCTGCTCCTCCCCCTCCGCCGCTTCTCCTTTCCTGGAGCGACTCCCCCGACTCCCCCCCTCCCCCTCCCCCTCCGTCGACCCCGGAGTCACCGCCCCCGGTCCTGATCCCTCACCACCACCACTGCCGCTGCGCTGGGCCCGGTTCTGCCGGTTCTGGATCAGGAGCCCCTGGTTCATCCCCGCCACAGACAGAGAGAACAGAACCATCGCCTGCTTCCCGTTCTTCACTATGGACTGCAGATAAAGCACACACACACACACACACACACACACACACGTCACATAGTGAAACACAGTACTAATATTACACACAAAGATGCTACACAAGTTCATTTGTCCCCAAAAGGCTCCATTGTGGCCCTCAGCTCTGAGAGGGTATGGGTGCCTCTGGTGTGCAGTGTGTGTGTGTGTGTGTGTGTGTGTGTGTGTTTCATACAACATGTGCATCTTTAAAGGTCTGGTTCCACAACAAACGTTTGCTACGTGTTCTTTCTGAAATAGCATAGGTCCCTCCGAGTTGTATATGCCAGCTAAAGGTGCAGATGTTCTTCTACCTACATTGCCTGTATTAGACCATGAAAGAAAAGCCGTAGGCGGACTAAAGGGCGAATGAGAAAAAGCTGTTGAAGCATACGCCACTTTGAAGTCATGGATTTCAGTTAGCTTGCTCACCATTGCTT